>CAXDIV010000098.1:103075-132329 GCA_963989385.1 Ctena decussata
TTTGAAATTGTGGACGGACGGACGACGGACGGACGGACGGACGACGGACAACGGAGCCTTACCATCCTATAAGCTCCCCCGGAGCCGCTGGCTCAGGTGAGCTAAAAAACTATTTTACCCTAAACAACTTGCATATATAAAATGTACTAATTCTACATAGCTGAATTTCATGCATTTTTTTATTTGTGTAAAGTATATCATACAAAGCAAATACATATATATGAATAATTGCATGACTGCTAATTGTCCCCTTTAGTCAATTTGACTACTTAAGTTTCTTTTCAATTGAGGTGTAAGTCAGGGTGATCCATTTTTACTACTGATATAGTGTCAGATTTGCACAAAAACACCAAGATTGTATTCAGTAAAGCTGAATGGAAAAAACTTGATGCCTCTGACATTGCCTTTCCACAGCTAGATATGGAATATCTGGAAACAGTTGCCTGTGGTACTTACCAACTTAATCAAGCTCCTGGTTACATTGAGGAGCATACCTCAGAAGACGGTGATTATCAGATCTGGGTTTACCAGCACTCGGATGATCTGATAAGGGGTCAGATTCAGTCCAGACACAAATCCCAGACCAAATACAAGAGGCCCAAATGGGCCTGATATCGCTCACCTGGCTATTGTGCAACGGAACCATTCTGATACAAAATTGGTCTAATTCCACTGACAATTTCTCATTTTCACATTTTGCTACTTTTAGTAACAGAGGCCAACTTGCCTGGTCTTTATATATTTACTTTTGAAAGAATCATTTTGCCACAAATTTCATCAAAATCCATTCAGGGGTTACTGAGATATTGCCAGTTTCATGTTTTGTGCTATTTTTAGTAACGGCAGATGGCGGCCATCTTGGATTGCTAAAATGCAAAAAATCGAAAAGCCTTCATGCAAGGACCATTTTGACACAAATTTGGTCCAATTCCATTGAGATTTTCTGATTTTCACATTTTTCTATTTTTAGTAACAGAGGCCAATCTGACTGGTCTTACAGTTAGATATTTTTGAAACATCTCAATGCAAGAATCATTTTGACACAAATTTTGTCAAAATCCATTCAGCGGTTACTGAGATATTGTCATTTTCATGTTTTGTGCTATTTTTAGTAACGGCAAATGGCGGCCATCTTGGAATGCCAAAATGCAAAAAATCGAAAAAGCTTAATGAAAGGACCATTCTGACACAAAATTTATCCAACTCCATTGAGATTTTCTAATTTTCACATTTTTCTATTTTTAGTAACAGAGGCCGATATGAATGGTCAACAGTTAGATATTTTTGAAACATCTCAATGCAAGAATCATTTTGACACAAATTTCGTCAAAATCCATTCAGCGGTTACTGAGATATTGTCATTTTCATGTTTTGTGCTATTTTTAGTAACGGCAGATGGTGGCCATCTTGGAATGCCAAATTGTAATTAATCAAAACGACTTCATGCAAGGAACATTCTGACACAAAATTGGTCCAATTCCATTCAAGGGTTCTTGAGTAATTGTCATTTTTATGTTTGTGCTATTTTTAGTAACGGCAGATGTCGGCCATCTTGGAAAGCCAAATTGCAATTAATCGAAACGGCTTCATGCCAGGAACATTCTGACACAAAATTGGTCGAATTCCATACAAGGGTTCTTGAGTAATTGTCATTTTTATGTTTGTGCTATTTTTAGTAACGGCCCCCATGGTGGCCATCTTGGATAGTCAACTGGCACAAAATTGAAATAATTCCATTCAAGAACCAATTCTGACCAAATCTGGTCAGAATTGGTTGCATTTTCTTTAGATATTGACATTTGAGCAAAATCGGCCTTGTAAACGCTAAGTAGGTCACTGTGACCTAATTCCCCTATAGATTTTTTTTATTTTTACAATTTTTAATACCAAGGTCCCACTTATGTTCCATGCAAACTTTCAACCAAATATACCAACTGGTTCTGGAGAAGAAGTTGATTTTGTTGTTTTTGCTATTTTTAGTAACAGCAGCCATCTTGGATTCTTGACCTGACCCAATTTTACAATTTTCAAACCCTGCAGTCTGGTCATGCTCCATGTGAAATTTGAGATCCATGGGCTCAGTGGTTTTAGAGAAGAAGTTGTTTGAAGTTGTTTAAATAGGTCATTTTTTGACATTGGCATTTGAGCAAAATTACACACGTAAACAGAAAGTAGGTCACTGTGACAAAACTCCGCTACAGATTTTTTTCATTTTTACAATTTTGAATACCAAGGTTTCACTGATGTTCCATGCCAAAATTCAGACAAATATACCCAGTGGTTCTGGAGAAGAAGTTTATTTTGTTGTTTTTGCTATTTTTAGTAACGGCGGTCATCTTGGATTTTCAACCTGACCCAATTTTACAATTCTGAGACCCTGGAGTCAGGTCATGCTCCATGTGAAATTTGAGAACCATGGGACCAGTAGTTTTACAGAAGAAGATGTTTGAATATTTGTTTTTAGGTGTTGACGGACATTTTGCGTGACGACGCACGACGCACGCCGCCCGCATTGGTATGACAATAGCTCACTATGGCCCTTCGGGCCAGGTGAGCTAATAATGTCTGGATTGAGCAGTATGATCAAAATAATGATACTGACCCAGTTAAAGATTATTACTGCATCTGCCCTGCTGGGAAGAGGACCATTGGCATGTGTGCTCATATCGCCAGTATCCTATATTATCTTGGACACATGGCTTATCAGCCATCAATAGATGTGGTATCTTACGGAAATGATGGATAGATTCTGATTGGTTAGGGCTTATGAATAGAAGCAAAACACTGGAAAATTAGGTACTGGCTGGAAAATGTTATGGGATTTAGTACTGGTTAACCGTATAGTAAAAGCGACAAGTAAGCAATTACCATGAAGCCTTCTACAAGAATTGTTGATCTGGCAGTACCACACAAATATGGAAAGTATACTTCTCATAAAATTAGAAGAATAAGCGATAAACATTCGTTTAATTAAGACTTATCATGAATATATTTAAAGTTCCACTGTGGAGTACAAGAAGGTGCCATTATCTCGGAAAAATACCTTTTATCATAGAAACAGAAACGTCTTATGTGGCTTCGCAATGCAAAACATGATAGAAACATAAAATTGGCCTAACAATGAAACACAAAGATACCAAAAACAAATTTCTGTGAATAATGTGGATTTTACACTTTTCAAAAAATTTGACTGTTAACATAAAAACTCTAAAAAAATAATGTTACCGGTTTTAATTTTTCTTGATTTTTTAATATCATTACCTACACATGTGTGGTCAATTTTGATGTGAATTTCATAGGTTGACAAGAACTATAACAAACTAAAATCAACATTTTAATTTAGTGAAAATAATTTATGGATCTGAAATATGGGGATATTTCAGTTGAAATTTTATGTGGATATTTTCATTTGATACATTGATCTACAATTATGTTACATACATACTCACAAATTACTAGGCATCGTTTTGGGACAAAATTAGGTACAAAAATCTAAAATTTCATAGCTCTGGGGGGGATTAAAATAAGGGCACCAATTTTTTCCTCGAAAAATACAAAAATTGCTGTTATTTAAATACTGAAATAGATCAAAGGATAAATATATCACAAATGCAAGATTCATGTGCTTGACAATCTTTATGCATATTAAGATTAAATTCCGAGCGTGGGCAGAACTCTATGTAAATTTCCTATAGGGTGAGACCCCCCCTTTTGACAATGTGGTTCTCATACTAATGGAAATGTGGGCGACAAAAGCAATTCATAGTCATGATATGGATAGATGGATGGATGACTTGTGATTTTAAGTCCTTTTCAACAGTATTTCAGTCATATCAGGATGATGGGAGGGTCATAATAAAAGGCTGTATGCAATGGAACCCTGTTTATGGTAGGAAAGATTCTCGCCTCAAGCGGGGATTAAACCTGGGTCTCCTAGATCAGTAGGCCAGCACTTAACCCACTGAGCTACCAGGGCTCCTCATAGTCATGATACATTAATCACTTAAAGTGCCCAAATAACAAGAGCTGTCGCCTGACAGCATAGCTCGCCTGAATAGGTGCTTGTCCATCACACAGTCACTATGGTGGTGTGGACTGCTATGCATAAAACTTCAGGCAAGCATGTCCATAATGACAACACATTTATAAACAAAAGCTATCTCAGAAATGTCTTAAAATTAAATTAAAATAAGAAAAAAAGTACATGAAATTTCAAAGTCCATGAGCTTGAGGTCAAAGAACTAAGGGGGTAGAGGGAGGAGTGGGGTGGGGGGGGGGGGGGGGGGGGGGAGGCTGGGATGTATCAAACCTTGAACCATTATCTAAATCAGTCCAAGTACATGTATAAGTATCAACTGAGTCCATTGTGGCACTGTGAAATTATGTCTTCATAAATATAAAACTTTAACCAAAATTCAAAGTCAATAACCTTGACTTCAAGGTCATCCAGTGGGGTAAGTACATAGTGTTTTGTAAAAACTCAAAAAAGTGTCTAACATCAGTTCAAGTGTAAACTAAGTCTCTGCCAAGCATTATGAATCAGTATGCAATTAGAAAACTTTAATAAAGACCAATTTCCTAAGTCCCTGACCTTGACATCAAGGTCACTGAGCGGGGTAGGGGTAGTACTGTGTAAAACTTTGGACCAATATCTAACTACAGTGCAAATATAAAAAGAATTCATCTATGGGTTCATGAGATATGTGTCTTTTAAAAACTTTAACCAAAACATTGAAAAAATAAAAAGATAATTTTCTAAGTCCATAACCTTGTCATCAAGGTCACTGAGGAGGGTGGGGGTAGTACCCTGGAAAACTTTGGACCAATATCTATCTACAGTACAAGTATCAAAGGAATCGATCCATAGGTTAAGGAGATATTGGGCTTTATAAAACTTTAACCAAAACATCCAGTTAAAAAAACTCCCAATTTTCAAAGTCCATGACCTTGACATCAAGGTCACGGAGTGGGGTGGGGGTGGTACCCTGTTAAACTTTGGACCAATATCTAACTACAGTGCAAGTATCAAAAGAATCCATCCATGAGTTAAGGAGATATAGGTCTTTAAAAAACTTTAACCAAAACATCCAATCCGGATGCCGACGCGGACGCTGACGCCAGGGTGACAACAATAGCTCTTCCTGAACTTTCGTTCAGGCGAGCTAAAAACAGCTGAATTTGCAAACAGCATAAATCCAGATCAGGTGACTCAAAATCAGCCACCTCTACCTGACCTACAATGTTGGTCCTCTAGTCTTTGAATTCTCAATATGATCTAGCTAGGACAAAACATTTTTTTTATTTTGCAAACGTAAATTTCGTAACCTGGTTTTTTAGCACTTAAAGGTTATTTTCATCTAACTTAAAATTTGCGTAATTTCTTGAAATAAGAATATTGCAGTTCTTTTAATAAACACCTCCTTTCTAATGAACAGCCCTTCACTTTTTTTCTGTGAACATGTACAGTCAACTCTCGATATCTCAAACACTGATATCTCAAAGTACCCTAGAATATACTTAGACACATTTCTTGCTTAAATTTACATTTACATTTCAACTCCTGATAGCTCAAACCACTAATATCTTAAATTAAATTTTCTGGAACCAGAAAATTTACTGAGATATCAGTAGTTTGGGACAATTTTCGACTTCCAGATATCGAGAGTTGACTGTAGTCAACTTCCACTAAGACTGGTATAAGACCACCAAACTTTGTACTTTACTGCCCTGATTTTGTATCCAGAATGCCTTTTATACAGCACCTAAAATGAAATGCCTCCATGGCATTTATTAGGAGAAATACAGAACTTGGAATCTTCATAATATAAAGATCCAGCCCTTCTCTCCCACTCCAAAAGCTGGTTTGCAATATTCAGCTTTACAGAAAATCTGGCTTTTGTTCATCTAATGAAGATACCGTCAACTCTCGATATCTCGAAGTCAATTTCAGCCCAAACTACTGATATCTCAAAGTAAATTTTCTGGTACCAGAAAATTTACTTTGAGATATCAGTAGTTTGAGATAACAGGAGCTGAAATGTAAATAAAAGTAGGAAATATATTCTTTGATATAAGAAGACATTTTGAGATACCAATGTTCGAGATATCAGGAATTGACTGTAATTCACAATAAAGTAGAGTAAGTCGGGATTAACACCCAAAATGAAAGTAGCTGAATTTGCAAACAGCATAGATCTAGTGAGGCAGCTCATAATGAACCACCTCCTCGGGATAATTATGCAATGTTTGCCTTCTAAACCTTTGAAACAGCTAGGGTGGAATATTTTTTATAAATTTTGCAGGAGTTAATTTCGTTGTGCTTTTTGGAGCTTTTAGGGTTATTAACTCTTCTTAAAACCTCAATCAGACAGACAGACAAAATCCAGAGATACAATATCCGAGTCTATGTGCTACTTTTAATGTGCCCCATAACTCTTACAATTCTCAGTACACAGCATCAGATAAGTCAGTTGTAGGTGGTAAAAATTTTGTACCAGATTTATTTGTCTATTTCTTAAAAAGGGAGACAACATTTATGACTGTTTTCTTCCCTTAACAACAAAACCATTCCAAAATGGGGTCTACTCTTAAAGGAAAGAACTTGCTCCCGTGGGAGCAAGTTCTTTCATTTAAGAGTTGACCCCCACTGAGAAGGGAGGCAAAAATGAAAATGGTAGAATTGCTTCCCCTGAAAAGTTTTTCTCATTCGCCCATACAGAAATAACCTCTAATAATCATTAAACACTCCCCTCTTATATTGACCACTGTAAGTTATATTTACATCTTAAAACTGCTGGTCGAAGTTTCATGACTTCTTCAATTTCTTTCGAGCCTCATCTGACCCTGGCGTCATTGACGCTATCCTTCTACTCTGCCGTGTAGGAGTGCTGAACACTGTGTTGTTATCATTGGCCGACACGTCCCCACCCCCACTGTTCCTGGATTTCTTAACTGGTGGCCCCTCTTCTTCAGTGACCTCGGCTGCTTTCTGTTTTCTGGGATCCCTGGTGTTGACTGCTGGCTTGGCAGGAGTTCCGACACCTAAAACAGGGAGATTATCAATAAATTCTAAGAATTCAGAAAAATATGACTGAGAAACAATGCAGACCCAGGTCAAGCTGCTTCAGTCTGGTCAGGATTTGCACAGTTTGTCATTGTCATGGTACTGGTGAAGATGTTTCAGTGCATATGAACTGCAACACGACAAAACCAACAATGTGGCATATGCGCCCAGCACAGACTCGGATCAGTCTGGGCATCCACCCAGTCTGATCAGTCTTCGCTGTCTGCATGGAGATAGCTTAGACCCCTAGCTACCCTTTAAGTGCACAGGGAAGAATCTGGTAAGGGGATGGGCGAATGCCCAAGCTGATCTGAGTCTTCGCATGCTACACATGCCATTTTGTTGATTTTGTCATGTTGCGTGTTAAATATATTTATTACCATGGAAGTCTAACCTAAATCAATTATTGTAATTTTCCTAGAAATTAAACAGTTTGTTTTTTCAATGCAGAAATGCATCTATGCAGATGAAATGGCAAAGAGTGTTGACCCAGATCAGACTGCTCCTTTTCAGGAGCAGACTGATCTGGGTCTGCACTATTCACTGAGATCTATTTATCCCAGTATTTAGAACTTGTAAGTTTGTATGTCAAGTACTTAACACATTTTCTAAACAGGCTCATACTAAATGATTGGAACTGTGTGAAAATGGAACTTAAGCTAATACTAAAATCAGCCTGGGAAGCTGAGCAAACTTTTAAATCTTTTCAATAGCCAGGTATTGCAAATATGCACAATCTGATCAGCATCTTCCTTGTTTGCACATGCCACAAGGTCCCTTTTCAAGCCACACCAATCAGATAAATTCATGTGCCTCTGACAACTAGTTTATGGAGTGCCTGGCTAATGGACAATGGACTGAGTGTTTGCCTTTCTAGCAGGGCATTGCTGGTCTGACTCCCATGAGCAGCACACTTCAGATCAATTTCTTAATCCAGTAGATCAGGAAATCAGCACCCAGCCTTGAGCTGGAGAAAGTAGTATCAGGGTGGGTGTTGGCAAACTGAATGGTAGCTGTAGTGTTCACCTTATCAAAGCAGAAAAATTGAACATGTGCACGAAAAAACCCAACACACAATGCAGTTATGTGCCAGTTTTGGTTTTCTACACAGGGACTGTGGCCCTATTAAACAAGCACAACTGGACAAAAAACATTACCAGTTTATAGACAATCCCCCCTGTGGCTCAATAGTTAACACTTAGAGCACCAAAAAAGAAAATACTTGAATATGCAAACATCATAGATTCAGTGGAAGTGGCTTAAAATATGCATCTGCAAAATTTCAAAAGTTTTGTTCAAGCTACATAATATTAAGAATTCAAAGAACAGAAGGTAAAAAGTGTAGATCCATATGAGGCAGCTCATCTGGATCTATGCTGTTTGCAAATTCAACTATCTTTCTTTCTGGTGCTTTAATATTTATTCAAAGTATGAAAACTATAGCTTAAACAGATTTTAGCTAGCTGAAATTTCATAAAAAGAACTTACATGAGTGCAAGCCTTGGAGAGCATTAGAGAAAAGAGACAGAAAATGAGAAACAATTAACACGCAAAACAAGAAAGCAAGATCTGAGATGTGATCTGCAGAGTGGATATCAACTAATCAACTCTTGAAACCTCAAAGTCAAAGTTCATCCCAAACTACTGATATTTCAAAGTAAATTTTCTGGTCCCAGAGAAGTAACTTTGAGATATCAGTAGTTTGAGATAACAGGAATGTCAGAACTATACTCTTTGACATAAGAGGATACTTTGAAATAAAAGTGTTTGAGATAACAAGAGTCAACTGCATATGCTGTAAAAAAACCAACAAGTCACAGAATATAAGTATCTTTCATGGGTATGAGGTGTGGATAGAAAAATCTGTCACAAGGATAGAAAAATCTGTCACAAGGATCACTTTTAAGAATCACGAGGCTTGCTGAATGCGTATTTTTAGAGCTTGAGATGTTTCCTTTGGATTTTGAAACAAGGCACCGCTTTCAACAACCGCCATTCAGATCTTTACGTCAATGTCTGGCGTGCATAAACGGACGTCATTTTTGCCATCTTCATGACATAATCATCTTAAACGCCAACGTCACTTGACGACGCAGATATGTGACTTCCAATACAACCAATGCATTGAACGATCGTGACTTTTATCCGGTCCTGGGTAAGAACACCTGGGTAAGATAAGATTTTCTATCCCAGGTGAAAAGAATGGCATTTTATATCCAGTGTGCAAGAATGCTATGTCTCCCCTGTCTGCACATGTGTCACAAAACAGGGCTAAACCAGAAAAATCGATGAAAGTTTAGGCCAACACTGCTAATGGAATACTTATACCTGTGTCTCACTTCTGCTGGTTGCAGGCCAGAGAAAAAAGCTGGATCCATTTGTTTAACTCTTTTAGACACAGTAACGAAATTAGCAAAATTTGCAAACAGCATAGATCTTGTTGAGGCGGCTCATCATGAGCCCCCTCATCTAGATCTACACTGTTTGCCCTCTAGTCTTTGAATTCTCAATATGAAATGTCTTGCACAAGGCATTTTTTTAATTTTTGCAGGCCTAAATTTTGTCGTCTGCTTTTTGGTGCTAAAAGAGTTAAAGCATAGAGACTAAGAAAATTGTTAGTCAAGGATTCTGTAAGTATTCTAGAACACATGAATTCAATTATGCTAATATATTTTGCTGATTTTCATTTTTAAGTTTCATCTTTTAGCAATGAGACCTACACAAAAGGGAGCCAATTAAACAGGTTTCTTGTTTGCTGAAATTCATTTTTTAACCTTAGGCTCAAATTATAATACTGAGAGTGGCTCAGCCAAATTGATCCGAGTAAAGCCTCCGGAAGACAACACTTTTTGTGACTTCCTGTCTACCCTTCCGAATGGGACATACTCTCAAAGAATCTTTCATATTAGAGTTGAAAAATAGCCATCAGAGGAGATGGCAAATCCCCCGACCCAAGGCCCCCTGCACCTTGGTAAACAGGGTGCACTTCAAAACGCATATAAATAGTGTACTCTCATTCTTTTATGCTCCTTATTGATATTATCTGCTTAACAGATGCATGATTATCTAACACTCAGACCAAAACAGTATGCCAAATTGCTAACAAGAGATAAAATCTCAAATAGCAATCGTGTAGACAATGTATTGCATATGATACATTGAATATTTCAAAATGCGTAAATAACTTCTAAAGTACAAGCCCTACAAATCTAATTTTAAGCTCTCTAGTAAGTAAATTTGGACAAAGAAGCCAAATTTGTAAAAAAAAAATTTTTTTTTTTTTTTTTTTTTTGGGGGGGGGGGTGACTCGGAAAAGTATGAAAGCAAGAGTTGTTACTCTTGTATGAGACAAACTGTCATGATCTGTTCTCAATATCTGTGAAGTATCATAAAAATATTAAAGAAGGGTATTCAAGTTATGGAGTAGACACTATATCACTACTAAAACCATCAAGGGGAAATAACTGTTCGCGACATATCAGCATGACCTGTTCTACATTACTATGAAGTATCATGAAAATATTCCAAAGGGTATTCAAGTTATGGAGCGGACATGAAATCACACCTAAAACCATCAAGGGGAAATAACTCAAAAAGTAAGGAGGAAAGAGTTGTCACTCTTATTCGCGACACATGGTCATGACCTGTTCTACATATCTGTGAAGTATCAAGAAAATATTTCAAAAGGCATTCAAGTTATCAAGTTATGGAGCGGACATGAAATCACACCTAAAACCATCAAGGGGAAATAACTCAAAAAGTAAGGAGGAAAGAGTTGTCACTCTTATTCGCGACACATGGTCATGACCTGTTCTACATATCTGTGAAGTATCAAGAAAATATTTCAAAAGGCATTCAAGTTATGGAGCGGACACAAATTCACACCTAAAACCATCAAGGGGAAATAACTAAAAAAGTAAGAAAGCAAGAGTTGTCATTCTTGTTCGCGACACATCGCCATGACCTGTTCTACATATCTGTGAAGTATCATGAAAATATTCCAAAGGGTATTCAAGTTATGGAGCGGACACGAAATCACACCTAAAACCATCAAGGGGAAATAACTCAAAAAGTAAGAAAGCAAGAGTTGTCATTCATGTTCGCGACACATCATCATGACCTGCTCTACATATCTGTGAAGTATCATGAAAATATTCCAAAGGGTATTCAAGTTACAGAGCGGACACGAATCTGCCAAAAATTCACCAAAGGGGAGATAACTCAAAAACTACAAAAGCAAGAGTTACCATTCTTGCATGCGACACATTGCCATGACTTGTTCTACATAACTGTGAAGTATCATGAAATTATTCCAAATGGTATTCAAGATATGGAGCGGACAAGAAAATGCTTACGGACGGACAGACGGACGGACGGACAGACGGACGGACGGACGGACAGACGGACGGACGGACGGACGGACGCCAGGCTCATCACTATATCCCCCGAACCTTTCGGTCGGGGGATAAAAATGGTAATGTTGATTCCTCTGAAAGAGTACACAATTACCTTAACAAGTAGCCCAAGGGCAACGACTGCTCACCTGAGTTATAAAATGTAAGCTTCCAGCTCAGGTAAGCTAATAAACAGGCTGCAATTCTATAGGATTCGATGACCCCATGGGGTGTGGCAAGTTTGGACCCCAGGGTTTTGATTGGCAGGATTTATGTAGAGGACCACCATACACTGCAACATACTAAATACATAAGCTCTTGGCCTTATGGTTTCATAGAAGAAGTTTTTTGAAGGTTCTTTAGCTATATAGCTCTATATAAAAATAAACAAGCCCCTAGGGTGTGGCCAGTTTGGACCTCAGGTGCTTGACTGGCAGAATTTATGCAGGGAATCACTAGACATTGCTGCATACTAAATATGTAAGCTCTGGGCCTCATGGTTTCAGAGAAAAAGATTTTTGAAGTCTTTCCCATTATAAGTCTATGGGAGCAGCATGGCCAATTTGGACCCCAGGGGGCATGGTTGGCAGGATTTAAGTTGGAGACCACTACACGTTGCTACATATGTACTAAAGAAGTTAGCTTTGGGCCACATGGTTTAAGAGAAGAAGATTTTTTAAGATTTTCCAATTGGGAACTAATGACCCCCGGGGCGTGGCCAGTTTGGACCCCAGGGTTTTGATTGGCAGGATTTATGTAGGGGACCACTACACATTACTACTTGCTACATATATGCGCTCTTGGCCTCATGGTTACAGAGAAGAAGAATTTTTAAAATTTTCCCATTGTAAGTCTATGGGAGCTTATGACCCCCTGGGCGTGGCCAATTTGCACCACAGGGTCATGGTTGGGAGGGTTTATGTAGGGGATCACTAGACATTGATACATGCTACATATATATGCTCTGGGCCTCATGGTTTCAAAGGAGATTTTTCAAGATTTTCTCCTTGTAAGTCTGTGGGAGCTTATGACTCCCGGGGCGTGGCCAATTTGGACCCCAGGGGCATGGTTGGCAGGATTTACGTAGGGAACCACTAGACATTGCTTCATGCTACATATATAAGCTCTGGGCCTCATGGTTTCAGAGAAGAAGATTTTTTAAGATTTTCCCATTGAAGTCTATGGGAGCTAATGACCCCCGGGGCGTGGCCAATTTGGACCCAAGGGGCATGGTTGGCAGGATTTATGTAGGGAACCACTAGACATTGCTTCATGCTACATATATAAGCTCTGGGCCTCATGGTTTCAGAGAAGAAGATTTTTTAAGATTTTCCCATTGAAGTCTATGGGAGCTAATGACCCCCGGGGCGTGGCCAATTTGGACCCCAGGGGTATGGTTGGCAGGATTTATGTTGGGAACCACTAGACATTGGTACATACTAAATATGTAAGCTCTGGGCCTCATGGTTTCAGAGAAGAAGATTTTTTAAGATTTTCCCATTGTAAGTCTATGGGGGCTAATGACTCCCGGGGCGTGGCCAATTTGGGCCCCAGGGGCATGGTTGGCAGGATTTATGTAGGGGACCACTAGACATTGGTACACACTAAATATGTAAGCTCTGGGCCTCATGGTTTCAGAGAAGAAGATATTTTAAGATTTTCCCATTGTAAGTCTATGGAAGCTAAAACCCCCCGGGGCGTGGCCAATTTGGGCCCCAGGAGCATGGTTGGCAGGATTTATGTAGGGGACCACTAGACATTACTACATACTAAATACGTAAGCTCTGGGCCTCTTGGGCTCAGAGAAGAAGATTTTTTAAGATTTTCCCATTGTAAGTCTATGGGAGCTAATGACCCCGGGGGCGTGGCCAATTTGGGCCCCAGGGGCATGGTTGGCAGGATTTATGTAGGGGACCACTAGACATTGCTACATACTAAATATGTAAGCTCTGGGCCTCATGGTTTCAGAGAAGAAGATTTTTGAAGTTTTTCCCATTATAAGTCTATGGGAGCTATATGTTGCCATGGCAACCAGAGTTCCAACCCAATCTGCCCTAAAACCTTATGCAGTCAATCCCCCACCCCAGCAATGCTACACATAAAATTTGATCAAGATTGGCCTGCTGGTGTAGGAGATATTGGTGTTTAAAAGTGTGGACGACGACGCCGACGACGGACCATGGCTATACTATAAGCTCACCTTGGCAGGTGAGCTAAAAATGTTCAACAGAATCGTTTTGCAGTAGTTTGCAATATAGAACATATTTTCAGCAGTATGCCATGACATCTCCTGGTAAACCAATACAAGAATATATAGCAGCTTTACAACACACTTACCAAGTTTTTGTTCTAAATTGGCCAACTGTGCCTCCGCTTCTCGGCACTCCTTGTATTTAGCTTTCATTTCAGGTGTTGACATATTGTCTAGCTGCTCTTGAAGTTCCGCTTCTGCTGTCTGCCGAGCCTGCATTGCTGATCTCAGGTTACCAAGAGTTTCTGAAAAGAGAGATAATACAAGTCATAATAATAGCACTTTTACTAATAACTGCATATCACAAGATAATGGGTAGTTTCGGTGTAAGTGACAGTAGCATTCTCTTCTTTGCCTTATATTTTCATGACAGTCAACTCTTAAACGAAACTATTTGCTCCTCTAGGAGCAAATTCTTTCCTTTAAGATTAGACCCAAATACGGAAGGGGTTTTCATCCTAAAAAGCAAACAGAAAGTCACATAAGTTGTCTCTGTAGGTGAAAATGGCAGAAAAACATAACAATGTACCCATTCATCTTATAAATCATCTTCATTACAAGGCAACTGGACTTATCTAAGTTTGATGAATGGATGAAGTCAGGCTTTACGGCCATTTCAATAGTACTTCTGTCACATCAGACCAATGCAGGGATGCCATTTATCCTCCAGTTCAATATTCCCTGACTTTTTCCTGATTTGTCCCTGACATATTCCTATTTATCATACCCTTTCATGGCTTCAGAAGCTGATTATTCTCTTTACTTTAACAGTGCTTAATTTCCCTTGAAAACTGGGAATTATTCTTTAAGACAGGGATTGTACTATATTATATATTAGGAGGATTGTCTTCTACTGCAATTTTCAAAGTGGAGCACTTTACCTAGCCGATTGGGTGTTTGCCTTTCATGCAGGTGGTCATGAGTATGACTCCCATAGGCGGCACATGCCTGATCAATATTTTCAAGCCAAAAGACTAGGAAATGTGCACCAATGTGCCCTGAGGGGGGAAAATTGGTGATTGCACTGTTGCTGAACATCAGTGATGGCATCCGCCTTCTCCAAGTGTCAAAATGACAACTCTAAAATGTTCTGTAAATCTAATATAATTACCAATGACAGTGCAGGCTGTTCTATAGTTGTCCGACAATGGTGCTCCAAAAATGGCTCCTCGAAGTTTCTCTAGCGGCAATGCCCTGTTCATGAGACCACCGAATTTGCCATTACTTCTGATTCTGTCACCTTCCCTAGTCAAGATGGTTGGACAGTGAGTGAATTTAACTAGCTGTAAATGAGAATAATTTATTTCAACTTTAACTCTGAACAATAAGGTTGACAATTAAATAATTAAAGTGGCAGAGACACAGGTTTTCAATATGATATTCTAGTTTCATTTATGATTGGCATTCCATTCGATTCATTACTTCTCTTTCTTCATAACCTAACAGCTAGCTTAATCATCTACCATCGCAAGTAGTTTACTTATTTTAAGCAGTTAAATCATGTGAATAAATACCTTCAAGTTGTACTACTTCATGTATCAAAATTTATGTCATGTACCTTGCATATGTCATGTACCTTGCATATGTCATGTACCTTGCAAAAGCTTGCATTTGAGCAAAACTGTCTGACTCTACAATAAAAAGTTAATCATAGTAAGTTGGTGTTGTTGTTTGTTCCTTTACATCCACAGTAAACAGCTATGGTCATGTCGGGACGGTCAGTTAACCTAACCATACTATTCCTGAGCAGGCTTAGACCTCCTCAGCGGTTAACCAGTACAATGTACTAAGTATACATACTTTCGCCAGTAACTGACAACTCCCCTTCTTGAATCTGTCGAAGGAGAAAATGGGACATCTGGCTCTTGAGTCAGATGCCCTACCGACTACACAAGCGGCCCAGCACAGTTAGTTGGTGTCATGCATTTTTGTTACCTTTACACTGAAGATAATATTTATGATACAATAGGGTAAAATACCTCATGTCTGTAGGCATTAGCATCATCCAGGCTGTCTAGAAATATCGTGTCTCCTAGCAACATGGCAAATACTGAAATACAACAAGGAAAGAACAAAGTATATTGTTTAACACATGAGCTTCATAAACAGAAAATAGTTGAATTTGAAAACACCATAGATCCAGATGAGACGGCACAGCTGGAGCTATACTGTTTACCCTCTCCTCTTTAAATTATCAATTTGCAGATGTAATTTTGGTGCTTTAAGGGTTTAGCAGCTAATTTTCTGTAGCTCTGGAGGTACAGTGAAAAACAAACATCTCTATCAAAACATTTATCGTAAAATTCTCAATACAAGTCTGCAGGATATGTAACAAAATGTTTTCAGAATAAGATTTTCAGTGTAGTTATTGAAGCTACAATGAAACCATGAGTCATAAAACTTGCACCTACTTTTTAGGCTGAAATGTCCGGGGCAATTGTTCAAAACTATAAAACGAACTTGTTACTTAAAGAAACCTTACAGTTTGATGTTACAGTACACAAAAACACGGAAATTTTTTACTGATAAACTGTGATGAGCCTTTGCAGCTCTTCTTCTTTTTTTCAGCAAAAATATTAGCACACTTGCTTTTATGTTTTAAAAGACTTTACGAATCCTTGACTAGCAAACTTTCAGAGCTCTAGATAAGAGGGAGTATTTGGTGATAATTAAGGATAATTTTTATTTCTGCATAAAAAATATGTTGTGACCCCTCAGGTGAACCGTGTCAACAAAAACATATGTTGTGACCCCTCATCTGAACCGTCTTGACAAAAACATGTGTTGTGTCCCCTCATCTGAACTGTCTTTAAGAGACGGTTCAGATGATGGGTCACAAAATATTGTTTCAATGAGAAATGAGAAAAATTATCCCTCAATCATCATCAAATACCTCTCTTATCTAGAGCTCTGACTTCATTCAGCTAACAATGCTCTAAACATCTTGATTCTGTGTTGTAACTCACCAACTTTACAATTGTCCTCGTCTTTATTAAAAATGAGTAGATCTCTAGCATATACTGGGTTACCTGCTGGCCTCCAGGTTGGCTTAAATCTCACATGGGGCAATGGTCTAAAAACCAAGGTAAAATAACTTTAACTCTTTTAATAATCTGCCAAAAATGCAAATACTTGAATTTGGAAACAGCACAGATATAGATAAAGTACACATTACAACATTTTCACATGGTTTCTGTGTTTCTCTTTTCAAATCCAATACATAAGCCATTTACTTTCCCAAATTTTGTTTGTCCAGTCCTGTTTGTTTAACAAAGTCACATTCCCAGGGTATGAAACTGTAGCAGGTATATTATCTCAAAATGTGTTGTATTTTGCTGATTTGTTATGTGGGACAATACCGCCAATGTTCTGCACCACTGCAGTCACTGACTGCAACCCTGATTACAATTTTTCCAGCTCAGGGCATACTGGGTGTAGATTTCCTGGTCCAATACACTGAAGAAATTGATCAAATGTGCTGGTAATAGAATTCTAACCCACAACCCACTAAATCCACTAGGCAGGGTGATCCAAAATATCAATCTGGTTGTATCAATTTAGTCTCTACAGTAACATAAAATATTTCCCCAGGTGTACGTGGGTTAAGAAAGGCCAGTTGCATTATTTTTTGAAACACTCCATATTTCAGTTCAGTTCAGTTCAATTCTCCTATCGACATTCCCCGAGTGGCTCAACGGTATGTAACCATAGTGGCACACACTTGGGGCCATGTGTCCGTCCAAGAAACACTCCATATACATATTAGGTATCTTATATACACACAGTAAGAATCCCAAGTATTGGGGCAATTTGAGCAAGCAGTGCAGACCCAAATCAGACTGTTCCTAAAGCAGCAGTCTGATCAGTATCTGCACTGTTTGCCCTTTCATCTGTCTAATGCCTATTTATCATTCTGTTTTGTTTTCATCCTCGTAACGGCATTCCCCAAGTGGCTCAGCGGTACATAATCACAGTTGCACACACCTGGTGCCGAGTGTCCATCCCTGCCTGTTTATTATGCAACAAAATATGTTTATACTAAAGCTACAACTCACTTTTTCCATTCTGTAAGATTCTTTCTATAAATAGAATCAAGGGGAAGAACTTGCTGTCGACCATTGGTCTGCTTATAAATATCTTTGGCCTGAAATTAATACCAAATACTCAGTTAAACTGTCTTAAGGTGTGTGGGTACACTTCCATGTTTGTTTTCTTTTGTCATTTTTACAAAAGGGCAATAACTTTTGTGACTTCCAGTTTGCTTTCCTAGATGAAGAAGCCTTCCAAAATGGGGACTGCTCTGAAAGAAAAGTATTTCAAATGCTTTCCTTTAAGAGGTCCCCCCCACCCCCGCCCGTTGAAATGGGAGGCTACAATGAAAGAGGCAGCGTTGCTTCTCCTGAAAGTGTACCCATTCATCTTCAGGCATATTCACACTGAACATTGCCAAAACATAGAGAAAACCATATTAGTGTCTTTTGATATCAAGTTTATCAGGGGAGACCAGAAACAGCGTAGGAATGGCAAGGCTTGCTGAGCCAGTCCGATGTGTTTCTGGTTGAGCCTGTTAAACTTGATATCAAAAGACACTATCATGGTTTTCTATTTATCATGCACCATTAGAAGATTTTACGGCTTAAGGAGAGTCAAACAAATGAAAAACAAACACATTTTGTATGAACTTGTTGATGTCGCAAATGCGTTGTGATGTAAGTCCGTTACGTCATTTAACCAATCAAATGCTGTTATCACGGCCAACATCAGTATGTAGCCGATCGTCTTCAGAGATTGCTTCTTTAGGCATCGCCTGATAACATTCTCGCAAGCGCAGTTCTAAAGTGAAATGAAATCACATCATGTTATCATACCCCTGTTATCAGGTGAATTTTGCAGCAGATGCATGACAAAGACTGCACATGCATACTTTGATCAGAGCAACAGATTTTTTTTTCCAAACAACTGAGCCATGTTTGGCTTCAACTGACATTGCTGCTATACAAAGGATCTTAATATATTTAAGTCTCCAATTTTTTCTAGATTTATAATCTTTTATAGATTCTTATTTGACTTCAATGCATCTGGTGCTTAGTGCTGTGTGGTGGCTGTAAAAAGTCTGCTCAAACTTTGTTATTGTGTAAATTCAAACTTATTCTTCTTCTTTCAAGGTCATTTGGCTCATGCTGCAAAGTTTGAAAATAAAGTACCACTTGACCCACAACACGACAAAACCAACAAAGAGACATGTAGGCCCAGTGAAGACTAAGATCAGCCTGGGCACGTTTCCGGTCTGAGCAGAGTCTTTACTGTCAGCATGGAGCTAGCTTAGATCCTCAGCTACCCTGTAAAAGCACGGCAAAAACTCTGATCAGACTGGGTGGCTGCTGCTGGAAGTATGCTGCTTGCAAACAACACTGCTTTATACAGAGTCTCAGTAAAACTGGGTCCGAGGTTATAAAACTTGAGTATAATCTCAAACTCAAAATAAAGCACACTGATTGGCTGCTTCCGAGCACATGCTCGGAAGCAGCCAATCAGTGTGCTTTATTTTGAGTTTGAGAATGTACTCAAGTTTTATAACCTCGGGGCCTGGAACTGCAAAAGCTCCTAAAAAATTTTCAGCAAAAAATAATTGCACACATTATTTTACGTATTCCTTAACTGATGACTAGGTTAAGCTAACTATGCTCTGAGCAAGTTGGCCCTGAAGTTTAGTCAAAAGAAACCAAACAAAAAATTAATTTAGTATTTACATGCCTACCTTTTTGGTTGTTAAGGTTACAACACAGTCCATATCTGAAGACATATGCCATGACAACACCCGGGCACACTCGTCATCAGCTATCAGGGCTAACTGGCCTATCTGAAATGAACAGTTGCACACAATAAAAATGCCCAAACCAACAAGAATCATTTTTAAGATCAGGGTCCAACTGTTCAAAGCTAATGATGTTGTTATTAAATCAGATGTTAACATTTCAAAAATATTTTATGCAAAACCACAATTTTTCAGCATTACTTGATCTTATGGGTACTAGAAGACTTAAACAAGAGGGCCATGAGGCCCTGAATCGCTCACCTGAACAATTGGCAAAGTGGGGTTTTCTTACGTCTGAAATTGTCAAAATATGAGTCTTGGGTCAAAAATCAAAGGATGACCATGACCTCTTGTACTCATAAATCTTCATGTTCTCATTAAGACAACCACATATACCATTTTTAGGCCAAAATCTTCTAAACTTTCCATGAAATCTTATGTTCTGGCATTTTCCCCAAAAAATGGTCAAGGTAAACCCAAGGTCATCATTTGAACAGTCTTGGTAGTACTCTAGTATTCTATGCTACTTACCAAGTTTAAAGGCCAGAAGTGTATTGGTTCTGGAGAACAAAAATATTAAAGGTTTATACCATAAATGGGTATGGTGGCCATGTTGGTCATGTGACCTGGACCGTTTGAACACATTTTTGTTCAATCAACCCCTGGAGGCTCTATAGGAATTTGTTTACAATTGTTCGTTGGCTTTTGAGGAAATGTCTGACAATGTCAAAATATGAGAGATTTTGATCAAAGGTCAAAGAATGACCTTGCCCTCTTGCACTCCTAATTCTTCATGACCTCATTAAGGCGATGGTATATACCAATTTTTAGGCCAACATCTTTAAAACTTCCAATGAAATCTTATGTTCTAGCATTTTCCCATATTTGACCTTGCCGTAAAATGGTAAAGGTCAACATAAGGACATCATTCTGAAAAATCTTGATAGTACTGGTCAACCCAATGCTACATACCAAGTTTCAAGGCCATCGGTCGTTTGGTTCTGGAGAAGAATTTTATAGTTTTTTTTACCATATATGAGCATGGTGGCCATGTTGGTCATGTGACCTGGACCCTTTAATCACAAGCCCTGGGGCTCTATATGAAATAAAGTTACAATTGGCCCAGTGGTTTTTGAGGAGACTGTTTGAAATTGTCAAAATATGAGATTTTTGGGTCAAAGGTCAAAGAATGACCTTGACCTCTTGTACTCACAAATCTTCATGTTCTCTTTAAGATGACTGTATATACCAATTTTTGGGCCTTAATCTTCAAAACTTCCCATGAAATTTAATGTTCTAGCATTTTCCCATATTTGACCTTGCCTTAAAAAAGGCAATACCAGTTGATACTACATACCAAGTTTCAAGGCCATCGGCACATTGGTTCTGGAGAAGAAGATTTTTTAAGGTTTTTACCATTTATGGGTGTGGTGGTCATGTTGGTCATGTGAATAAATTAATTTATTATGAATAAATTTTGTTCTCTCAACCCCTTGAGGCTCTACATGAAATTTAAGGACAATTGGCCCGGTGGGTTTTGAGGAGATTGTTTGAAATTGTCAAAATATGAGAGTTCTGGGTCAAAGGTCAAAGAACAACCTTGACCTCTTGTACTCACAAAGCTTCATGTACTCATAAAGATGACCGTAGATACCAATTTTTAGCCCAAAATCTTCAACAGTTTCCAAGATATCTCATGTTCTAGCATTTTGCCATATAAAAGCACAAGGAAGCAAACTTGACCTTATTGTAGAAAAGGTCAAGGTCAACTCAAGGTCATAATTTGAACAATCTTGATAGTACTTGTGTACCTAATGCTACATACTAAGTTTCAAGACCATCTGTCAATTGGTTCTGGAGAAGATTTTGTTTAGGTTTTTACCATATATGGGTGTGGCGGCCATGTTTGTCATGTGACCAGGACCATATGAATAAATTTTTGTTCCCTCAACCCCTGGAGGCTCTGTATGAAATTTGGTTTCAACTGGCCCAGTGGCTTTTGAGGAGATTGGTTGAAATTGTCAAAATATGAGAGTTCTGGGTCAAAGGTCAAAGAATGACCTTGACCTCTTGTACTCATAAATCTTCATGCACTCATTAAGATGAATGTAGATACCAATTTTTAGCCCAAAATCTTCAACAGTTTCCAAGATATCTTATGTTCTAGTATTTTCCCATAAAGAAGCATCAGAAAGCAAATTTGACTTTGCCGAAAAAAGGTCAAGGTCAACCCAAGGTCATAATTTGAACAACCTTGGTAGTACTCGCGTACTAGATGCTACATACTTAGTTTCAAGGCCATCGGCCTATTGGTTCCTGAGAAGAAGATTTTTAAAGCTTTATACCATATATGGGCGTGGCGGCCATGTTGCTCATGTGACCAGAACCGTTTGAACAACTTTTCGTTCCTAAGGTCCCAGGAGGCCACATATGGAATTTGGTTGCAATCGGCTCGCTGGTTTCAGAGGAGAAGTTGACTGAAATTGTGGACGGACGACGGACAACAGACGCCGGAGCCTTACCATCCTATAAGCTCCCCCGGAGCCGCTGGCGCAGGTGAGCTAAAAATCCTTGACTAATGACTTTGTTAAGCTAATGATGCTTTCAACTACCAGCCCCAGAAAGTTAGGTCTTTCTGTCAAGAGGAAATAAGACTTAAAGGAATCCAAACCAAGATCTTTAATTAGACATTTGGACAGTACTATAGCATGGTATGCCTATAGCTATTAATTCTGTGTATCAAACAATCTTGAAATTACCACTGAATACTTGCCTTTATTACATGTATCAATACATGTGAAATACCACAAGCTGACTGTGTATTCAACACTGAGATTTAAAGTCAGCAAAAGGCCTTTTTCATTAGTGATTTTAAAGCTTTTATATGCAGTAATGATGCCAAGACTAACCTTTCCAAGGACCTCCTCCTCTGTTGGTGCTGGCTGCAAACCACACATTCTCCGCCTAACTTTAGTGGCGTTCTCTTTATCTGTGGTCGCCTGCTGGATACGCTTATCAACAGCTTCAAGCTGCAATTAGAAATTTTTTCAACCATATCTATCTGCCTCTAACCCAGCGGGCACATGATGTCGAAATGACGTCAGTGCGACGTCATTTCAACATCATGTGCCTGCTGGGACGATGGTTTTACCTCACAAGAATGACCCAAAATATCAAAATCAGTATGGTGTTATTCTGCTATAAGACAGACTTTCCCCTTCCAAAACAATCAAAAAATCTAGATCCATATAAGATGGATCTAGATTTTTTGGGTTGTTCTGGAGGGGAACCCCTTCGATGTCCGCAAACACTAATTGGGCTGTGTTCCAAGGCGATGTATTCACTTGGGTCAGGAGGTGGTAAATACATGTACCATGTTTCAGGGTTCTTACTCATCTTTCACTTCAAAATTCTCTGACTTTTCCCTGACTTTTCCATACTCTTATATGGATCCAGAACCTGATTATACTTTTTACTTTAACAGGGCTTAAGGTATAATCAGAAAGTTGGGGGTTACCTTTAAAGGACAGACTTTGCTCCCCCTGTGAGCTAATTCTTTCTTTAGGAGTAGCACCCTCCAATAAGGAAGATTGATTGATTGATTTGATGCTTAACGTCCACGGTAAACAGCTATGGTCATGTCAGGATGGTCAGTTAACCTAAGCACACTATTCCTGGGCAGGCTTAGACTTCCTAAGCGGTTAACCAGTACTAAGTGAACATACTTTCGCCAGTAACTGACAACTGCCCTTCTTGAATCAGTGGAAGGTGAACGAAAGTATGTGGCCAGACCGGGTTTCGAACCCAGGACCTCTGACTTATGAGTCAGGTGCCCTATTGATCGATTGCGCTACGCGATCCGGCCCAATAAGGAAGATGATAAATATTTCAGTGCACGGATTATCTTTCCTAATCCTATAGTCTTTCAACTAAGTCAGAATAAGTATATTTTCTGAAGTATGCCATTGCCATTTGAGCCGCAACACGAGAAAACCAACAATGTGATTGTGCCACAAGCACAGACTCAGATCAACCTGGACATCCGCCCAGTTTAATCAGCGTCTTTGTTAAGTACCCAAAGGGTAGCTAAGGGTCTAAGCTTCCTCCATGCAGACAGTGAAGACTCTGATCAGACTGGGCGGATGCCCAGGCTGATCTGAGTCTACGCTGGGCGTACAACAACTTTGTTGGTTTTGTCGTGTCGCTGCTCATTAATTTTCAAAGGACCTCTGACGGTTGTAATGTTAATTTGCCTATAAAAATAATGAAAATTAAATTTTTGATATACCCAAGAATTTCTCTTGAAATTTGTTGCTCTCAACTTCCCCTAACTGGCCATGGATTTAATTTCTGATTTTTTTTGCACATAGACTTCAATTTTTGGTGGAAAAAGCCAAATTTTGTAATTAAACGTAATGGAAACAGGAAAAGTTTTTTAAAGATACTTTCCACCCCGTGCCTCAGCTAGCCACTTTTCATGTATGTGTGTACTATCATAATACACATTATATATGAGTGGCTTGCTGAGGCACGGGGGGGAAAGATAGTCTACAGCTGAAAAATTGAAAAAGTGGGTGGGGTACTTACACCCTTTATATCTGAAAAAAGGCTAAAATCCTTAGTACTGAAAAAATATTGCATAATATCAGTAACAGTAGTGTGTACGTCAGTTTAAGCATAGTTATCAATTAAGATTTCGATATGTTAGAAAACCAAATAAATGGACTTATTTTCAGAGACTGAAAAATTCACATACCCCTCTTGAAAAAAATGGTCTAAGTTAGTCTAGAGGCATGATCATTTTTCAAAATCACTGTTGAAATGTCTTTACAGTACACAAGGCTACATATTAATGCCAAATATTTCAACTTTTGCTGCCCGAGGAAGGTGCAGTAATTTGTCGTAAAATAGGCAAATATGCATTGATACTGTCAGAGTCGTAAAATAGGCAAATATGCATTGATACTGTCAGAGGTCCTTTCCTGACTTTTACCTAAATTTCAATGTCCTTTCCTTATTTCCCTGAACAATCATAAAATTCCCTGACTTTTCCCTGACTTGAGAAAAATCATTTCCAGATTTTATCTTCGGACTGTGGCAACATCTCAAGGTCCTCTGGCTTAGCAAAGATGATCCTTCAGGGTGCAGTGATAGGCAAAGGAAGAGGCAGACATAAAAAGAGATGGAAACGTAATATTTGAGAGGGGATGGATTTTGCCAGCATATCTAGGACAGCTGAAAATAAGACCAGATGAACGGATATTGCCGCAAAGTCATTTGTGGTGCCTCAATGACTTTATGGACTAGACTAGACTAGTGGCAACCCTGTCTGGGGGAGGGTGGGGGGGGGGGGGGGATGGGTGCTGGAAAATATCCAGCATGACCTGAGATATGGTGAGTTCAATAATTCCTGCCAGAAACATGCAGTCAAAAATTTCTCTCATCCTCCAGCATGAGTTATTCATCATGGTGCATTGACAAAAAAAAAGCAGAATTTTTCAACCCTGCTCTATTCGCAGCTTTGTCAGGGTGGCCTCCATTCTGTGTGGACTTACATTACTGAGCTGTGCTCCCATGACTCCATGCTTCCTGAGTTCAGCTTTGATCTTATTCTCATCACCCTGGGCTTCTCGTACACTGACTGCAAATAAAGGTGTGAAACTGACATTACTGCAACATCCTCAGTGTATTCCTTGCAAAATAAGCAAAAAGGAATTACAAAGTGATTCATCATATATGGGATGTTTATCCTCTAGAAGATTATAATTATGACATACAAAGTGCCTTTGCTTTGACAAACTTATTTTTTTCATCAATCTATATATAAGCCGTGACATGAGAAAACCAACAAAGTGGTTGTGTGCCCAGCACAGACTCAGATCAGACTCTACGCTAAAGGCCTAAGCTACCTGCACGTGAACAGTGAGGACTCTGATCAGACTAGGTGGATGCCCAGGCTGATCTGAGTCTGCGCTGGGGGCATAACCACTTTATTAGTTTTCTTGTGTCGCCGCTCATATTCAGATAGAACTATGTTTTAACTAAGGAATATCCATGTTTCAACAAGGCCGTTCACATGCTGTTGTTACATACAAAATACATAACATTGTGCAATGTAGTCAACTGACCATCTATTTTTTTTCAGTAGCCAGATAAGGAGCCAGTATCATGATTTTCTTGCACACCGGATAAGGATATCTGCGTGTTTCCCCTGTTCCTACAAATCTTATATCACCCATGTTATCTCACCCAGGACTGGATAAAAATCATGAGCATTCAATGCATTGGTTGTACTGGAGGTCACGTATCTGTGTCATCAAGTGACATTGGTGTTTTTGGTTGATGACATCACGAAGAGGGCAAAAAATGACGTCAGTTTATGCATGCCAGATGTTGACGTAAAGAACAGAATGGCGGTCACTGAAAGCAGCGCCTTCTTTTAAAATCAAATAGAAACCTCTCAAGCACTAAAATTACGCATTTTAACAAGTTCTAAAGTTAAAAAAGTATGTGGTGTGCGAGAAAAAGTATCTTTCATGGGTGTGAGGTGTGGATAGGTGTGGCAAGCCTTGTGATGCTAAACAGTGACCCTCGTGACAGATTTTTCTATCCACACCTCTTGCCTCGTGATGCCAAACAGTGACCCTTGTGACAGATTTTTCTATCCACACCTCACAATCATGAAAGATACTTATAATCTTTGATACCCTGAAGAATCCTTTATTATGTAATATTATGCTATCAATCCAGAAAAATGAAACTCAACAGGCCAACGGGAAAATAAAGTATCTATTTCAGCTTTGACTGATGACATATGGCTGGATGAACGTATGACTTGTAATTTTATGTCCTTTCCAACAGTATTTTAGTTGTGTCAGGATGCTTGGGGGGTGCAAAAGAAAGCCTGTATGCAACTGAACCCTATTTACGTTTGAAAAGATATCTGCCGCCTGCTGTATTTCAGCGTGGAATGCTTGCTTGGTATGCTAGCTCTTAACCCACTGACCAACCATCACCTGATGACAGAATACTGGCTATTAATTAATGAATAAGAATTACTTTTGAGTTCTTCTATCAGCTGTTCAGTGGTTTCAAAGAGTGATTTGTATGTTTTTATTGCACTTTGTAAGTTGTCTCGCTCCTTTGACAAGGCTGCCATCTGGGACTGTTTCTTGGCATCTGAAAATAGAGAGTAGCGAGAAATAAGGTAGTGAGGGGTTAAAACTGAGATTATCATTTCTCCACACAGAAGCACATGTGAATTTAAATACTAGGAATCATATAAGAACTGCCTGTTAAATCTCAAAATATGTTTTCAGCCTCTAAAAGTCTGGGCCCAGTTGATCAAAACTAACGCCATCGTTAGTTAACGTTTCGTTAAAATTTCAAATGTTAAAATCTCAAATATGCCAACATATGCCTATGCATGGGTATTGCATCGGTCTCCTTAACTTCCTTCTAACAAATGATTAGCTTAATCATCTTTTAGTTATCTGGCTATTTACACATATATATATATGAAACAATGTGGATCCAAGAGGCTAGTGTACTTTGGAAGTGACAGTAGGTAAGTGATAGACCCAATCACTGTGATTTTCCAAGTCTCTCAGCTTTATATATACGGGATAAACTTTAAAAAAAAAAATGTTAGCTTTGAATAAATTTGAAAATTGGATATCATCATCAACCCATTAATTCATCCTCTATCTGTCATATCATCTCATCCACCGAAGAAGCTTGCGAAAAAAAAAAAAAAAAAAAAAAAAAATGGGTAGGGCTCTTTCAGAACATATTATAATTGTATACTTAAGTCTTATCATCTTTCTAGTAGTCTTCATTAGACTCTTTCACCACAAAAAAAAATAAAAAAAAAATAAAAAAAAATATGCCAACATTTTTTGTTGAAAAAATGTGAGAAGCTCACTTTTTTTCAACAAAAAATATCAGTGGTGTATTTGTTAATAAAGTCGTAAAACACTTAACGAGTTGACCTCTTAATGAGCTTGTTTGGCTGATGATGCTTTGAACAACTGGGCCCTGGCTTTTATGGAGCTACCTCATCTGGGTTGACACTGTTTGCCGTATAGTGTTTGAATTCTAACTAGAAATGTTTTCCAGAGAAAAACAGATGTCCCCCAACCAGCCCATTACCCATCCCCTCTAATCCACCATAAGTGTGTTCCCAGCCACTCATTTCCATTGTCCTGTTGATATACAATCAACAGCATTTAAAATCCTTCCGTGATCTTCAAAATGAGTGAAGCTCACCAAAATCTCTTAATTCTGCTTGTCATAATCATATATCCATTAAAGTCTGATTTCATTCCACCCACTGGTTCAAGTAATATATTTCTAGTGAAAAGTATTATGTTTGGTGGGAATGAAGGCAACATTCAAGGGATATATCAATTTTCCTGAAATTTTCACATATCCAAGTCCTTCTGTCACCTTGAAAATGAGGTCCAGGTCATCAAAATCTAATAAGCTCGTAAAGCTTGTCTAAAAGAAATGCCTGTGCAAGTTTGTAAAAAATCCATCCACTGGTCCCAAAGATATCTTACATAAAATACTATGACCTTGAAAAAGGGGTCAAGGTAACCAAAAACTAATCATGTCTTAAACCTGTCACAGTGATATATCCATGCAAGTCTGATGACTATCCATCCATTGGTTGAGGAAATATCACAATTAAGGAAAAACAATAACATTTGTAATCTGGCTTTTGACCTTATAAATGGGGTCAAGGTCACCATAACCTAGTCAACTCTAAAGAATGTCCCAAAGGTATATCTATGCAAGTTTGGTGGGAATTAAGCCAAAGGCTCAAGAATATATCAATTTTAGTGAAATTTTCACATATTTAAGTCCTCCTGTGACCTTGAAAATGAGGTCAAGGTCACCAAAATCTAATTGGCTCATAAGCTTGTCCCAGCGATATATCATGTCAAGGCTGGTGAAATTCCATCCATTGGTTCAAGAGCTATTGTGCATACAAGAAATTTTCATGCCATTTAAGTGTGTGACCTTGAAAATGAGGTCAAGGTCACCAAAATCTAATCAGCTTAAGAGAGATATTGTGCATAAAATAAATTTTTGCGCCATTTAAGTGTGTGACCTTGAAAATGAAGTCAAGGTCACCAAAATCTAATCAGCTCTTAAGCTTGTCCCAATGATATATCCATGCAAGTATGGTGAAATTCCACCCATTGGTTCAGGAGATATTGTGCATACAAGAAATTTTCACACCATTTAAGTCCTCCTTTGACCTTGAAAATGAGGTCAAGGTCACCAAAATCTAATCAGCTCTTAAGCTTGTCCCAATGATATATGCATGCAAGTTTGGCGAAATTCCATCCATCGGTTCAAGAGATATTGTGCGTACAAGAAATTTTAACGCCATTTAAGTCCTCCTGTGACCTTGAAAATGAGGTCAAGGTCACACAAATCTAATCAGCTCTTAAGCTTGTCCCAATGATATAGCCATGCAAGTTTGGTGAGATTCCACCCATTGGTTTAGGAGATATTGTGCATACAAGAAATTTTCACACCATTTAAGTCCTCCTGTGACCTTAAAAATGAGGTCAAGGTCACCATAATCTAATCAGCTCTTAAGCTTTTACCTATGATATATCCATGCAAGTTTGGTGGAATTCCATCTATTGGTTCAAGAATTATCGTGCATACAAGAAAGTGTGACGCCGACGCCGACACACCAGGAACCACTCTGAAAA
>CAXDIV010000098.1:132352-152189 GCA_963989385.1 Ctena decussata
ATATTTAGGGGATAACTGTACTCAAAATTGTCATTTGGGGAGGTAAATCGTCGGTTTTATGGTAGGAAATTTCGTTTTACGGCGACGCGATAGCGGAGCCGTAAAACGCAATTTGCGACCATAAAACCGACAATTTACCTCCCCAAACGACAATTTTTAGCTCGCCTGAACGAAAGTTCAGGAAGAGCTATCGTTGTCACCTTGGCGTCAGCGTCCGCGTCGGCGTCCGGATTGGATGTTTTGGTTAAAGTTTTTTAAAGACCTATATCTCCTTAACCCATGGATGGATTATTTTGATACTTGCACTGTAAGTAGATATTGGTCCAAAGTTTAACAGAATACCACCCTCACCCCACTCAGTGACCCTGATGTCAAGGTCATGGACTTAGAAAGTTGAGAGTTTTTTTTGGACTGGATGTTTTGGTTAAAGTTTTTTAAAGCCCAATATCTCCTTAACCCATGGATGGATTCCTTTGATACTTGCACTGTAAAAGATATTGGTCTAAAGATTTCCATGGTACTACCCCCACCCCTCTCAGTGACCTTGATGTCAAGGTCATCGACTTAGAAAATTGTCTTTTTATTGATTGGATGTTTTGGCTTAAGTTTTTTAAAGCCCCATATCTCCTGAACCCATGAATGAATTCTTTTGATTATGCGTATATGGCATATTTGACAAGATACAAGATACAGGCTCTTTATTACGAATTTCCGGCCCTCATAGGAGCACACATAGTGGTACAGAATGAGGAAACAAACAAATCAAAGAAAGAATTCCAAATATCGGACAGAATGTGAGCAAAATAAAAGATACAAAATAATAAAACATATCTCCTAACAGATGATACAAGTACCATATACATGATACAATTAGGATAAACACATACTAGCCCTAGAGCAGTCTCACTCAGTGATATGATACATTAACTACATTAACAATTCCCCAAGATGAAGATCATTCACTGCCTAGACAAGTCAGTGCAGTGGTACCATCATAGAGACCCATAGCAGGTAGACTGGTGCACGCCCCATCTATGTAGTGCCCACCAAACACAAAGAAATGAAGCAATCCAGGGCATACTGCAAGTACCCACTAGAGTCACCCCACCCAATGTGTCCAGTGCACACCACCTCAAAATAGTAGCCCGTAGCCACCGATAGACTGACACCAACTTGCTCACAATTTCTGGTTTACAACTTGGCGCCAAACCACCGAGCACCCTGCGAGCCTTCATAATTCCACATGTACCCACAACAGCCCTATCCGAAGATGAGGCTGCCATGCATACCACTTCTGTATTGGCACCCATCAGAACCACCATAGCTATGGAATCCAACGTATTGTCACATCAGGTTGTTATAAGCAGAGGCATAGCTAGAATGAGGCCTGGAGGTGCAGGCTTCAACATTTTCCCTCTTTAAAGTAAATACTTTCGAGTGAAGCACCTCTGAGTTTTTGCCTCCCAAACTATGAGGGACTATTCCCAAAAGAGAGAAGCTGCTCCTCCAGGAGCAAATTCTTCCCTCTGACAGCAGACCCTCCCAAAAAAGGGACTTCTGTCCAGGGAAAACTCAAAGGGATAACTCACAAAGGAAAGAATTTGCTGCTCTAGAAGCAAACTCCTTCGTTTAAGAGCAGATCCCTCTAAGAAAGGATTCCCATTCAGGGAAAACTTGATGAGAAAGTCAAAAGTTGTTTTTTTTGTAAAAATGGTGGTAGGGGGCACATGGCTAAATGGGTATACTTTTAAGAGAAGCACCTCTGCATGTTCGCCTCCCTTTTAAATGAGAGACAACTCCCAAAGAAAAGAATTTGCTCCTCTAGAAGCAAATTATTCTGTCTGAGAGCTGAGCCCTCTAAGAAAGGACATCCATCCAGAGAAAAATTGAAGAGGCAACTCCTCAAGGAAAGACCTCACTCCTGTAGGAGCAAATTCTCTCGTTCACGAGCAGACCCCTCCTAGAAAGGAGTCCCATCCTGGGAACAGTTGAAGAGGAAGTCACAGAAACTGTTCCACTTTGTAAAAATGGTGGAAGGGGCACATTTTCAATACAAGAGGGATCTCTTATGGAGTTGCATGTATTCATATTGCAAAATACTTCTTTCAGCCTAGTATTAGGTCTGGCTACGCTCCTGATAAATATTCATCACAGAAACTAGTTGTATGAGTCAGCTAACTGCTGCATGGGCATACTACAATAAGGTGTCCATTTTCTCTATAAATATAAAAATGGTGCAATTTAATTGAAGTGTTGGGTGATAAATATACGTACATATAAAAAAATCATGGATCTAAGTTAATGTGTACAAATAACGCAAGTTTCTTCAATAAGTCATTATTTTCACAATTTAATAGCCAGAAAAAATTATCTGTATTGGTCAAACTATTGAAATTATGACATATGTCAGTTACAGCATTTAACAATGGGGCTCTAGAACTGTTGTAAAGAGGACATTCCAGAAGAAAATGCAATTCATCACCCAATACACCCATGGAGCATCTGGTACAAAATCGATTAACTCTGTCTATCTTCATGTATCTTCCTGTTTCAATGTTTAATCTATGGGCAGATATGCGTAATCGCGTTAAATTAGTTTAACCCCGTCAAGTAAGCTTACAGCCCAAAGTGAGATTTTATTTTGGTATATGTTTCCAACTTGCCAGACGAATTGGCCATTCTTGTATTATGCCATATATTCAGATATTCTTTATTAAGGTTTTGGAAAGAACTGAGTTAAACTGTGCTTTATTCATTCTTGATACATCTGGCAGTGATAGGTTTAATAGGCTGGAAAACTTTTCAACAGCACTGAACCATGAACAACATGTATTGTCTAGCTCCTTTGAGCAAACAAGGGCATTATACAATAACGAATTTGAATGATGCACCATACGATACCAAAATTTCAACATTGCCTTAATTATATCAATATAGTATGGATATCTTCCAAGCTCAGACATTACTGCAAAGTTTGAGTTTTTCCTACGGACATCAAGAATAAATTTTGCGAATTTCAGATGCAGTCTATCTGGTTCTGATTTCTCAAATATTTTGTCTAATGATATGCCATTCCTAAATCTAGAGCTGGAAATATTGAAGATACCCCAGACGTAACTACTATACAAGAGAACTGGTTTTACAGTGTGATCAAACAAATGTAAAATGGTCTTTACAGAAGGCTGCAAATTCAAAATATTCTTACACAGTTTGTAAAAGGCCTTAAGTCCCTTTTTATACAAATTTAAAGAGTAATTACACTTCAGTAACTGACTGAATTAGATCCCAAACCCTATCCCGAACATAAAAGGGAAAGATTGACAAAGACATCCCAACAAACAATAAATTACAAGTGATAAGCCGAGTCAGCAGCTCTTTCCCAAATAGGTGGCAACTCAGCTATCTTTACCAAACTAAATAATTTAGACCAACAGAAGGGTTACAACAGACCAAGCAAATTATACGAAAAACATTTAACAACTATTTTTACCTATTTTCAATTTTTATCACAGAAGGGTTAAAATGATAACACAATAAACCAAACAGCACCAAACATAAAACAACTGCAACGAAAGTACCGCCTTGGGACGGTCAGTAATAACTACTGGGGGGTTTAAACCGGTTTTACTGGGCCCAAACCTTCACCCTCACCCTCTGGCGCGGTGCACACAATTAGTTGGTAGTTCGGTTCGTATGGAGGTCCCCTAAATCATCAGAGTCATCACGGGCAACAATTAAAATCAAGAAAAGACTGTGATGAAGCAAGGATGAGGACTCGACAGCCAAAACGTGTTGAGACACCTGGAGATCCCTGGGGCGCCAGCAACACCACTTGGCGTGCGAGAAGGATCCTGCAGAAAAATGTAAACCCAAATATCTGTATGAAGTCACGCATTCAATTTCTTTTTGTTGAATTGTAAACTTACACCTAATCAATCTTCCTGCCAAATTGAATGTAATTACCTCTGTTTTGCTGATGTTTATGGTAAGACAGTAATCACTGTAAAAATTTTGCAGCTTATCCAATTTTTCTTGCATTCCTTCAGCAGATTCAGATAAAATAATTACGTCATCAGCATACATCAACAAATTGTGGCGTATTAATCCAATTTTAGAAATTGAAAAGGGTCGTAAAATCATTAGGATGTAAAATATATAGTTTCAATTAAAAGCAAGTCTGTGGTTGGTTATAAGGTGGAGTTGGTAATCTGGCGAAGGTCTACTCGTGACAGGAAATTCAAGTGCCCAACATTATCATTTTTTATTATTTATTCATATATTTTATTTTATTATTTTTTTAGCGTCTAGCGTTTCCTAGACTTGATACTCAGTCTCATATTCCGCAATACATCTCTCTGATGCCGGATTAAGAGCAGTTGAATAAGACTGCGAGTCAGTCTATAGCTGAAGTTCGTTCATGATTGCAAAATATTCAAAAAGTATAAAATATGCTTTATAGCCTTTCATAAAAGATAAACCAGAATTTTATGTTATCCTGAAGGCATCTACAGAGCTGTGTCACAGACTTCACGTTGCCAGAACTAATAAGCTGGCAGGTGTTACAGGTTAAGTTAACATAAAGCCAACATCGATGTCCTCTAGAAAGTTGTATATATAGAGATGCAGTGTACAGTTTATTCTTACAAACCTAGATATCTTATTATTCTAAATTACTTTGACTTTTAATTTAGATACGCCCTAAAACATTTTAAGTGAAAAGCTGTGCGCTAAAGAAGACCTTTGTACGGGGACTACAGTTCCTGGTGTTTTCTAGATCTGGAAGCTTATACGAAACAACGAACGAACGCCGTTTCTTATCACGGCAATTACTTTTCTTCTTGTATCTCTACTTTACTTGTTACTTGTGGTACAAGTTTCTTATTAGAATGGAATAAAATTTGATATAGCCTACGCAAACTGGTTTAAAAAATTCATGAGCACATGTATTGGTTTAAACAATATTTATTCATAGAAAATACATATATAGCCTAACTTATCTCTCTACCGGCGCACAATATGCTGTAACAGGCCCTGCGCTGTATAAATACAGATACAGATATATCAAATATTACACAACATGGTACAGGATCTGACGGTAAGCGTAACGCTTATATAGAAGCCATCTCCTGAGCACATATATTATTACTGCTTTAAGGTTCCAGAATTTTGGATATTTTGGAACTCTCCATTAGCTCAACCTGCAACACCATGGTGGCTTATCGAGAGACAGATAAGATTTTTCATACAGTAGTGCAGAAGAGTATGGGGAATGACCAAAGGATAATAACCAAAATATTTTTAATCAGTCTAGCTCTTCTTATTTATTTCTAGCTTTTCATAACAATTAAATACCGTGACATTAGAGGAATCCAGTAGTACAGCTGTATATGTCTAAACATCACCGTGTGGCGGTTGTTACCGTGTGCCGGTTACCACGTTGACTGTGCACGACAACAATGTCGATAGCTATCTTATAAGTGTCGTTATTTGTTTGCCGAAAATATTCATCACGTGATATGTCCAAAATGGAGGATGCCAAAATTGGAATCCGTCATTGATCCAGGAGAACGGTTGTCTTTGGACGTATCACCAGTAAACAATTCTTATTTGATCGACTCTGATTTTTTCTAAACTGTTCCACAGATACGCAAAGACTGATCAGTAGGAACCCATTGAATACCATGAGGTGACATATTGAGGTACCCCCCCCCCCCTCTCTCTCTCTCTCTCCCTCTCTGCCATTCACAGCGCTGTTATGCCAGTTGGCCATACACGTAATTGGTAGATCTATGTAGATACACCCTCACTGATATTCTAGGCAGATATCTCTGTGTGCAATAAACTGTCTTTATGATCTAACATTTTGGGAAGCTACCGGCCCCCATAGCTCAGTGGTAGAGCGTCCGCTTCGGGAACGGGAGTTCGTGAGTTGTAATCCAAGCCGCGCCATACCAAAAGCATAAAAAATGGTACTAGGAGCTCCCTTGGCTGACGCTTGCCCATAGAGGGTGGTCCTAGGAAGATAAAGTTAAGTTATCTTGCAAGTATAAATTGTTACTGGATACCTTGTTTGCTTATGTCGTCTGTTTCTAATATGCGACGTTAAATAAAGCTTCTTTATCTTATCTGTCCCTTTATAATTGGGAAAATTTTCAGATTTTTCTTTATTTTTGGAAAACAGTCGCAAAATTGGGAAAACTAAGGTTGGGAATGACTCCCATAACAGGAGGCAATAGTGAAACTTGTCATATAAAATCACTGAACTGAGAATCAAATAAATCCCTGGTGAAGGAACGGCTGCTTGTTGTCTCACCAGTATATAGTATTTGGTTTCAAAACGAGTCTATTATCTACTTAAAAATGGCTTGAAAAAGGAAATTAGATATTGTGATATTGAAAAGGATCAAGGTTGAACAAAATAAGTAGTCTTCCTTGGTCAGACTCAGTGGTATTTCCATGTTGTATTATTTAATGATGCAGTGAATGATTTCATCAAGATTACTAGTTCAACTTTGTTTTATGACATTGGACAGATAAGTGAGTTACTGCCCTTTGCAGTATTCTTGTTTATATATAGCTCCCTATCAGAGGAGAGGCATTTGATCAGTGATCTGCCCTTGCGGTGTATCCATTCACCTTAATGAACTAATACTATCTTCATTTACAACACTGAATAAAATGACTTGAGATTAGTTATTTGTTTGAGAACATCTGAAGTTTGTGTTGAATGAATTGCAGGTTGTAATGTCGTTGAAAAATTGGCAGATCAGTGGTTGGCAGATCAGTGTTTGGCAGAAATTGGCAGATCAGTGTTTGGCAGAACAGTGTTTGCCATGCTCTGATACCAATGATGTCATAGATATTTACTGTGGCAGCTATAAGAGTTCATATTGATGTCAAAGTGATATCATTGAGACAATATTCTGCCAAGGTACTAACAGAGCAACAGATAAGATTTTGACCATTTGGGTATTTTACCCACAGGATTTAAAATATTTGGGTAAGCTGAAAATTGAATTGGGTATCTTTTCACAATACAAAATGTAACAATGAAATAGACATAACTAAAAAGCTTAGATAACAAGCAAAATCTATTTAACCAATTGCAAGACCTTATCCCTGCCCAAGAAAAACTGAAAATGCTTAAGTATGCATCATTTGAGCTAACAAACGTGCTTTTATCTTCAGTAACTATATTTGTGGCTTGCTTTTCTGACCTGGAACATTTAAAGTTTACTCCTGCAGGTTGGAATAAATAGGGTATTCTGTCAATTAATTGGGTATCGATACCCCATTTTTTTAAATTATAGAGTATTTGCTAAAAATAATTGGGTATTTTACCCCAAAAAGCAGCTCATTATTTCGCTCCTCTGACTAAGCACAACAGTTGGTAATTTCATAGTTGCTATGGTAACAGATCTATGGCATCATCTCACTTATAATTCAAGGAGCATGGCATACAGTGTATGCCATGCTCTTTTCGAATTATAAGTGAGATGCTGCCTGATATTCATACAATGGAAAAGTGTGATTTTCTCAAACCTAACATTCATTCTCAAATAATTTAATTCTCTGTTTCATATAGCTGTGGTTGCTGAGATGGAAGACCAGCCAATAAAATGTTTCCAGCACTGCATGAGAACAACAAATATTCTATGCTTCACTCTTCCTCAGTTATGCCCCTTATGTAACCAGGACGTAAGACAGACAGAGAGCAGGATTCCACCATATGTTATTAGCTCCCCTTTTGAAGCAGCAAAAGATACTCAGTGTTGTCTGCTGATAAAACCGACAAGGGGAGATTTCTTCAGGTAAGTTCATACTGTTGTAAAAATTCTTAAAATTTGGACACCTGAATAATTTAATTATCCTAACCATGGTTTACAAGATGCCTAAATATGCAAATGGAAAGACAGTATATACTCTGATCAGACTGATTCTGTGGGAGCAGTCTGATTTGAGTCTGCACTATTTACTCAGAATTATCTGTCGCAATACTTAGAATTTTTACTGTGCAAGGGCCCATGCATCCACTTTCATTTAGATTTTGGTTCAAATATGGCATAAAAAAATGAAATCTAACATTGAAACACATTTTAAATGACTTTACTACTGTTCATCTGATTTAAATCTTGGACAGTGTGGTATTACTTAAGAAAATTTGTATAATTATTTAATTATTGCTGTTAAAGTGATAGTATCATTATTTTAATGTAATAATAAATTTTGCTGTGAGAAATATTTTTGATAGAATCAAAAACTGTAACTTAAAACATGAAAATTTAATTACCTGTTCATCTGAACCAATATCCAATAACAAATATATATCACCATTTCACAGAAAAAAATACCAGAAACTTTTTTTGTTTTTACTATTGATCAATTTTCAGTCAATAATCACAGAATTTGTGTTTTCTTCATCAAATATTCATCAATAAGATTTCTTGGCTTTAATTATAGTGTTAGGGCAAAAGTCAATACATGGCAAAAGTCAATATACCCTAATGTGCTAAAGTATTGGGACACCTCAAATAATAAATTTTCCATTTGTCCCAAAATTCATTATTTTTAGGTGTCCCAATATATGCACACATTACTTGTAATAGATCTCCAGATACCATATTTCTTCTAATAATGAGTTCCAAAACCATATCTCTAATAAACACTCTGTGAGTCATTGCAAAGTCCCTTAAAACTCTATAAATAAGAAGTTTTCTTGGTCTTTAGATCTGGAATTTGGCCATGTTTTTTTTCACAGAAAAAAATAAGTGTCTTAGAAGAAGAAACACTTCTTATCCACAGAAAAGTTTTCTGGATTTAGTGAAAATGATACAATGTTATTAATTGGTGTAGATTAATTTTTACTTTCAAGATATCATATACATGTACCATGACTGAAGCTTATAAAGAAAATTTGATGTTAATTTGTGAAACTTTGGGAATATTTACATACCAACAGCAAAACAATTCCAAAATTTAGATCAGTTTTGCAGGCAGGATCAATTTTTTTATATTGTTTTGGAAGAGTAAAAACAAAACACATAAAAACATCTTTCAATGAAATTAAAACTGTAAATTTATTTTTCCGTTGAAGTAACTTTGAGTGAAACTTTGAGATATCAGACACTTAAGTATTAAATGGTGGTCAGCTGAATTGCCTATGCTATCTTTTCAGGGACTTTGATAACTCATCAAATCTCCATGTGGGAATAACAGATTCAAAAGGTAATACCGTATATGCGATAATTTTCGCGGTGTTTCATTTTTCACGGTATTCCGCGGTCACTTTGAAACCGGGAATATTAAAATCGCGAAATATTTTCCTGTTATTTACAAAGTATTTACAGTAGGCACAGTGTCCATATATTTTGTTTCTGTTTGCTTCGGTAAATTCTGGTACAGTTCTCACTTGAGCCAGTTCTTTCATTAAACTGCGGCCTTGAAAATGAAGCAACATTGCTCTTTGCGCTTGTTGCTTTCCGCGAAAATTAAAAATCGCAAAAATTAATGTTTATTTTTTTGCCCTTAAACCGCGAAAATTTGAACCCGCGAACATTACTGAGTATACGATATATCTAAGGTGTATGGGAACACCTCCATGTTTACGCCATTTTAACAAAGGGAAACAATCTTTGAACCGTCCTGTTTGTAACATTGACAGATAAAGCCCTTAATATTTGAAGAAAAGGGTTTACTCTTAAAGGAAAGAATTTACTCCTAGGGGAGCAAATTCTTTCCTCATAGAGTAAACCCCTATAATTAAGGGAGGCAAAAATAAAGATGACAGAGTTACTTCCCCGAAACTGTCTCCATTCACCGTAAAATGTTCATAAAATATTGGGTACATTAGCTTTCAGTTAAAATATCATTAGCTAAAACTTGCTGATGATGATGGAACTGAAAGCAGCATTGTTTTATATCATGACAGAATTAAGGTAGAAAGAAAGAAACGAACAAAAAAAACATTTATCCTTTGAGAAATGGAGAGTCCAAATTCAAACTGTAATGAGTCCTCAAATAACGAGGGTAAAATCTTTGCACCGCCTTTCATATGTTGTGCCCAGGATACACTTTAAAGTCCTCAAATAATCAGGTAAAGACCCTAGCTGCACTTTTTAGCTCACCTGAGCCAAAGGCTCAAAGGTGAGCTTTTAGTATGGCAATGCTCCGTAGTCCGTCTGTTGTCCGTCCGTTGTCAGTCCGTCCACCATTTTCAAAGGTCTTCTTCTCCAAAACCGCTGGGTCAATCAAAGCCAAATTTTATATGCAGCCTCCATGGGTTAAGGAAACGAAAGTTTCTTCGCGGTATCTGGGTCACATGACCAAGATGGCCGCTACGCCCATATATGGTAAAAACCCTTCAAAAATCTTCTTTTCCAGAACCAAAAGGCCTATGACCTTGAAACTTGGTATGTAGCATCGGGCATGCGGGCTTATCATAGTTTATACAAATCATGACCTTGCATTGACCTTGACCTAATTTACGGTATGGTCAAGTTTGGTACGTTAGGCTTTTATATGGGAAAACGCTTAAACAGTGGATTTCTCAGAAACTATTTAATTCTAAGGTTTAATACTTGGTTTACATGGTCGACTAAATGACCAGATGAAAATATTATGTCACGAAAGGTCAAGGTCATTCCGTCGGGCCATCCGTCGTCAATATTTTCAAACATCTTCTCCTCTGAAACCACTGGGCCGATTGAAGCCAAATTTCATATGCAGCCTCCATGGGTTAAGGAAACGAAAGTTTGTTCACGGTATCTGGGTCACATGACCAAGATGGCCGCTACGCCCATATATGGTAAAAACCCTTAAAAAATCTTCTTCTTCAGAACCAAAAGGCCTATGACCTTGAAACTTGGTATGTAGCATCGGGCATGAAGGCCCATCATAGTTTGTACAAATGATGACCTTGCGTTGACCTTGACTTAATTTACAGTATGGTCAAGTTTGGTACGTTAGGCTTTTATATGGGAAAACGCTTAAACAGTGGATTTCTCAGAAACTATTTAATTCTAAGGTTTAATACTTGGTACACATGGTCCACTAAATGACTAGATGAACATATTATGTCACGAAAGATCATTCCGTCGGACCATCCGTCGTCAAGATTTTCAAACATCTTCTCCTCTGAAACCACTGGGCGGATTGAAGCCAAATTTCATATGCAGCCTCCATGGGTTGGGGAAACGAAAGTTTGTTCGCGGTATCTGGGTCACTTGACCAAAATGGCCGCCACGCCCATATATGGTAAGAACCCTTCAAAAATCTTCTTCTACAGAACCAAAAGGCCTATGACCTTCAAACTTGGTATGTAGCATTGGGCATGTGGGTCCAACATAGTTTGTACAAATGATGACCTTGCGTTGACCTTGACCTAATTTACGGCATGGTCAACTTTGGTACATTAGGCTTTTATATGGGCAAATGCTTAAACAGTGGATTTCGCAGAATCTATTTAAGTCTAAGGTACAATATGTTGTATACATGGTCCACTAAATGACCAGATGAAGATATCTTGTCACTAAAGGTCAAGGTCAATCCGTCTGACCATCCATCGTCAAGATTTTCAAACATCTTCTCCCCTGAAACCACTGAGGTGATTGAAGCAAAATTTCATATGGAGTCTCAGTGGGATGGGGGAACGAAAGTCTATACCCGGGTCTGGGTCACATGACCAAGATGGCCCCATGCCCATATATGGTAAAAAACTTTCAAAAATCTTCTCCTCCAGAACCAAAAGGCCTATGACCTTGAAACTTGGTATGTAGCTTTGGGCATGCGAGCCCATCATAATTTATACAAATGATGACCTTGCGTTGACCTTGACCTAATTAAGACATGGTCAACGATGGTATGTTAGGCTTTTATATGGGAAAACGCTTATATGGTGGATTTCTCAGAAACTATTTAAGTCTAAGGTACAATATGTGGTATATATGGTCAACTGAATTACCAGATGAAGATATTATGTCACTGAAGGACAAGGTCATTTTGTCGGTCTGTCTGTCATCAAGATTTTCAAACATCTTCTCCACTGAAACTACAGGGGAGATTGAAGCCAAATTGCATATGGTGTCTCAGTGGGATAGGGGAACTAAAGTTTATACCCGGGGTTTGGGTCACATGACCAAGATGGCCACCACGCCCATATATGGTAAAAACCCTTCGAAAATCTTCTTCTCCAGAACCAAAAGGCCTATGATCTTGAAACTTGGTATGTAGCATCGAGCATGCGAGCCCATCATAGTTTATACAAATAATGACCTTGCATTGGCCTTGACCTAATTTACGACATGGTCGACTTTGGTACGTTAGGCTTTTATATGGGAAAACGCTTATACAGTGGATTTCTCAGAACCTATTTAAGTCTAAGGTACAATACGTGGTGTATATATGGTCAACTAAATGACCAGATGAAGCTATTATGTCACTGAAGGTCAAGGTCAGTTTGTCGGTCTGTCCGTCATCAAGATTTTCAAAACGTCTTCTCCTCTGAAACCACTGGTCTGATTGAAGCAAAATTTCATATGGAGTCTAAGTGTGCTCGGGGAATAAAAGTTTGTTCTCGGGATCTTGACCAAGATGGCCGCCATGCCTGTATACGGTAAAAACCCTTCAAAATCTTCTTCTCCAGAACCAAAAGGTGTATGACCTTGAAACTTGGTATGTAGCTTTGGGCACTCAAGCCCATCATAGTTTATACAAATGATCGTGCGTTGACCTTGACCAAATTTATGACACTGTCAACTTTGGTACATTATGTAGGCTTTTATATGGGAAAATGCTTAAACAGTGGATTTTTCAGAACCTATTTAAGTCTAAGGTACAATATTTGGTATATATGGTTGACTAAATGACCAGATGAAGATATTTTGTTGTAAAAGGTCAAGGTCATTCTTTGACTTTTGTACAAGGTCATTGAGATTCTGTCACCCGTCAACATTTTCAAACATCCTCTCAGAGGCCACTGGGGTCAATTGAAGCCATATTTCACATTGAGCTTCACCGGCTTAAAGGAACCATAGTTTGTTCAGATGGTCTTGGTCACTTGACCAAGATGGCCACCATGCCCATATATGGTGAAAACTCTTCAAACGTCTTTTTCTCGAGAACCGAAACCTTGAAACTTGGTACCGGTATGTAGTATTGGGCACTCAGGCCCATCATAGTTTATACAAATGATTACTGTATTTCATATGGAGCTTTTATAATGGGTCAAAGGAATCAAAGTTTGTTCAGATGGTCATGGTCACATGAACATGGTGGCCACCACGCCCATATATGATAAAAACACTTCAGAAATCTTTGTCCAGAAACAAAGGCCCAGTGACCTTGTGGTTTGGTATATAGAATTGGGACTCAACATTAATCCCCAAGGGAGGGGGGTTATCTGTCCCTGCCCTGGTGCTATATACATGTATAAAAAGCATTAAAATATATACCAGGACCAAGTGTCAGGTGAGCTACAGGACCATTGGTCCTCTGGTTATATATTGTGCTCAAGGTACAGTGACACTGCTCTACGGCACTTAGGCTACATGAATGGATGGATGGATCATTTGTGATTTTACGTCCATTCTAACAGTACTTCAGTCATATCAGAATGCTGGCAGGGTGATAATGAAAGGCTGTGTGCAATGGAACCCTGCTTATGGTTGGAAAGATTTCTGCCCACAGCAGCTCTGGAACCTGGGACTGCTAGATCAGGAGGCAAGTGCTTCACAGGCCCGGATCCAGACCACCACATACTGGTGGGGCTCTGGATAACTGGTGGGGCTGAGAGTTGCCGAGATGTTTGTGTGTGGGGGGCTTGAAAATATTTTACTAATTAGGGATCAGTTTGGTGAGAATTTTTGAAAATGTCTTTTTTGCCTTGAAATATATGTTGTGATCTTATTAGAATCGCCTCGATGAGGCGATTCTAATGAGATTTCACAACATATATTTGAATCTAACCGCATGAATAAATAATCTCAAACTGTCATCAGATACTCCTAATTATCTTGAGGCGTACATATTATACATAACACAGAGGCCCAGATGGCGGGGCTGAAGCCCCAAAGCCCACCCCCTGGATCCGGGGCTGCTTCACATACTGAGCTACCAGGGCTACCTGTTTACCTTTTATTATGTCAGTGGATATTGGCAGTGTGCTAAGTATTATTGAAGACCCTGATCAGGATCCTGCTAAAGGATCAATCTGAACTACGTATACATTATTTACCCAAACACTTCTGTCCCAATATTTAACACTTATTAGCACAAAAAAATTTAAATTCTTGAATTCGCAAACAGTGTAGATCCAGATGATGCAGCCCCTAACGAGCCACCTCATGAGATCTACAGTTTGCCCTGTAGTCTTTGAATTCGCAATTTGCAGATGTATATTTTTGTTTGCTTTTTTTGCAGCTTTATTAAGGGTTTGGGTCATTTTGATACACTCTTGCTTTTATAGGCACAGTCTATGAGTTTGATGAGAATGGTTTAACAAAAGACGGTCCAGACTGGTTTCAGTGTGTTTCTGTGAAATTGATCAAGGTGACACAAGACCTTGCTCATCAGTGGGATAGAAGCTTGCAGGAGTTTTGTCATTCTTCTGATTGGTCAAAGGAAAGGTAAGCCTTCTTGCACTTTTAAGGGGAATGAATACACCTCCATGTTTATCTACCATTTTTACAAAGGGGAATAATTTTGTGAATTCCCATTTACTTTCCTAGACGACAAGCCCTTCCAAAATGGGCTCTACTTTTAAAGCAAAGAATTTGCACCTAAAAGAGTTACTTCTTTCCTATAAGAGTTGATCCCACATTAAATCAAGAGTTGCTTCCCCTGAGTGTACCTATTCAACTGAACAACTGAAGTTGAAGTCAATGAACGGTATTGGAAAAGTCACTATATATGAAGCGGTCATGAACTCGATGTTCCTATTATATTTTGGGAGTGTTTCATAGCTTTTAGATGTATGGATAGACTTACAGCCATAATTTATGAAGGCAACTACTTTAGCAGATTGGTAGGTAAATGAGTCGCAATCTAGAAAACCAACAAAGTGGTTTTGTCCCAAGTGCAGACTAAGATCAACCTGGGCATCTGCCAAGTCTGATCAGACTCTTTGCTAAGCTCTGAAAGGGTAGCTAAGGGTCTCAGCTACCCCCATGCGGACAGTGAGTAATTGGCCTTGGATGTGTAGCTGTATGCCCTAACTATATCAGCTGACATTCTAATGCAATTCCAAATATAACGTGATGTCTGATTGGATAATGTCAAAAATTTGTGACATTTTATTCTAGGATATACTGTTGCAAACCCGACGTCATTATAAAATTGTCGCATCTCATTGGCTGACGTTTGGTTTTACCCTGCTGAAAGCGCTTGCAATGGGTGCAAAGAAGTACACTTTGAAATGTGAAAAAGTGCATTAAAATGGGGATAACTATATTGAAAATTGTCATTTGGGGAGGTAAATCGTCGGTTTTATGGTTGCAAATTCATTTTACGGCTCTGCTGGCACATCCCCATAAAATGAAATTTCCGACCACCGACCAAATGACAATTTTAAATACAGTTATCCCCTAATTGATTTCTTATGCTAAGGAGTGCAATATACAAAAGATAGAATTGTCTATTTTTCCTCTTGGGAGATGGATGGATGACTCTGATTTTATGTCCTTTTTAACAGTATTTCAGTCATATCAGAACAATGGTTGGGTGATAATGAAAGGCAATGTGTTTGGATAAGAGAGATTTATGAAAATGGTCGAGTCAAGCCATGGCCAAAAATATTTTAACTGCCAGTATTGCAAAGGGAAATCTACACCTGCTTTTAAAGTTCAGATTCTTTTCTTTTTCAGATATGATGAAGACAGGCATAATTGTTATGACTTTGTGATTCACTTTCTCCGCCATCTTGGATTGAGTCGACTGTATCCCTACCTCTCTGATAGACTGGCTTTCTGCAAGGAGCTTATTTTGCCCTGCACTCATAAAGCAGGGCAGTATATCAGTCTGTATAGAGACATACTGACCTATGGCTTTGTGTGTCAGCAAGTCAATAATACATGAGGCTCATTTCCATGCCCCTGAGCTTCATCTACATTCAGAACAGTATGAGATTCTTCATGCATTCAGCATGATTGGGGTTGGCCTTGATGGTTGAGGTGATCAGTGTTTACATTGATAGTTGAGATGACCTGGGTTCAAGGTTATAAAACTTGAGTACATTCTCAAACTCAAAATAAAGCACACTGATTGGCTGCTTCCGAGCACATGCTCGGAAGCAGCCAATCAGTGTGCTTTATTTTGAGTTTGAGATTATACTCAAATTTTATAACCTCAGACCCTGTGTTTCCATGTGGACAGTTGGGATAATTAGAGTCTGTGGACAGTGGAATTATCTCAGTTTCCAAGGATATTCTGGAAGCTATGGTCATTCAAAACTATGGCCAGTTTGGAATGATCTTTGTTTCCAGAATAGTTGAGATATTCTGCATTTCTGTGGACATTTGGTATCACTGGATTCTGTGGACAGTGAAATTATCTGTTTCCATGGATAGCTGGGATAAGGTTTCAGGTGGGATAGTCCCTTGCTTCCATAGAGAGATGGGATGATATGCGATTCAAACACAGTTTTGATTATAATTTGAGTATCTATCGACAGTTGTCTCCATGGACAGTGGGAGGTGATCTGAATTTCTGTGGAAAGTGGAAAGGACCCAAGTTACAGTAGACGGTTTGGATTATCTGAACTTCCACAAACAGTTGGGGATGAATTGAATTTTTCTTGGACTTACATTCACTAAATTTCCATGAATACTCCAGACCATTTTTCCAGTGGATGTTTAAAGCGATGTGATTTCAGTGGACAGTGGAAATGAACTGAATTTCCATAGAAAGTGGGGATGATTTTTGTTCCCGTGATCAGTTAGTCAATGTATTTTAGTTTACTGTCATGATGAGCTGAGTTTCTATGGACAATTTGGGACACTCTGAATTTCCATGGGAAGTAACTGTTATCCCATTCCATTCGGGATACCCCTTTAGGGGTATCTGGATAAAAACAGTTTGTAACCAGATCAGGCCCCACAAAGGTGGGGTCTGATCTGAGATCCAAACTGTTTGTTGCTTAGACATCATTTCTGCAAGAGTTAGTAGGACCAATATTGTCAGAATTTTCTTGAGTTTTGATGCAGACAACAATTTCAGCAGATGACAAAAAATACCCAGAATGCAATGGGTTTTGGTATGTTGTGCACTTCATGAACATGCTGAGCTAATTTCAATTCTGATGAACTGGGGAAAAAAAGACAAAACACTACTATAGTTGTAAAATATAATATTCTTTTCTCATCTCATAATATGAAAATAGGCTCTGCCTATGGGCGAGCACATCGCTCTTTACAATGTGTGGGTGGTATGACAAAACCTCTCTATGGCTGCTACCATGTTAACTCTAAAGTTTCGGGCAAAATGAAGACCCTGATCTGACCACTCATTGTAAGAATCTGGATTCAATTTCATAATGCGGTTTTTTGTCGTATGAAAGGACCTGGTATGATAAGGGCCCCCATTCCATTCTCTTAGAATTGCATTGTTTCTATTGCTTATTATTTGTGCGTATAGGAACAAGCAGAAATTATATGTTTCATCTTTGTTAATTCTCAGAATAACATGATTTCTGACATGCCTATGTTGTTTCAATAATATGAAGGAAAAGTGCAAGAAAATTTGAGTTTAATACATTTTCCTTTAAAGACATAAGTCATTTACAATAGCTTTTTAAAGCTCTAAATAATAGGCTTTTGATGAAATGCATATACGTTTGATAGCACTGCTAATTACCTGTGCACAGCACATGGCTCTCCAGGTACCCCACCCACTCACGTTTGCAAGTCCAGAGACGCTTACCAAAAATTCCAACAGATCAAAATAAAATGTGTACCAAATCATTCCTTGTGTTCTAACTAAGAAAATGAATACCCACAACATATGTTTATTTTATCTATGAGCGGAGATGTGGGCGTTTTTATGATGAGGAAACAGGGAAATGTTCCAAACACTGATAGTTTTGGAAGCAAAAAGTTAATTTTTAAATAAACATACAGCCCAGTCTCCAGCACATTTAATATTTTCATCGCATGTAAATATGTTAAAATTTTGTCTGTATACAAAATATAAAATGTGCTGGAGACTGGGCTCATATATTTTGAAAGCCGCAAAGGCTACCAAATTCATCATTTTCATCAGAATCCGCTTGGGTTTAGGTATGTTCAAGACAAAAACATATTTTTTGCAAGAACTGGTTAATTTTGTGTTTGCTGTTACATTCAAGGTTTGAACTTTCCTACGAATACATTTTTATTACCGAAATAGGACTTTTGTAAAAAGAGTTTTCTAGGGGCTAAATATGGGCCTTATGATACCAGGTCCTTTGTAATAAAAGCATTGCAACTCTACAGCTGTGAACTCCGTCCACAAACTGATGAGATACTGTCAGAAATCAAATTTCCCCCTAATAATCTATCCCTTCGGAAAACGGGCTATACTTTTTCAGTTCCTTTACTACAGCGCTTTATTATACCCCCGACATACAAAGTATGTCAGGGGGTATAATGTTTTTGTCATTCCGTCCGTTCGTCCGTTCGTTTGTCCGTTCCTTCGTTCGTCCGTCCGTTCGTCAACTTTACGTCAAAGATTTGCGTTAAACCTTTTTTGATTGCCCATATCTCTGTAACTACACATCAGATTCTTTTCATATTTGGTTTATGATATCTCTATAGCATTGCCTTTGGTGTAAACTATCTTAGCCCCTGGGCCAGGCCCCAGGGTGGGGCTAGGGGTCAGTAATTAGGACTTAGGCATTTTCATTATGTCAAAGTTTTGCGTTAAACCTTTTTTGATTGCCCATATCTCTGTAACTACACATCAGATTCTTTTCATATTTGGTTTATGATATCTCTATAGCATTGCCTTTGATGTAAACAATCTTAGCTGCCCCTGGGCCAGGCCCCAGGGTGGGGCAGGGGTCAGTAATTAGGACTTTGGCATTTTCATTATGTCAAAGTTTTGCGTTAAACCTTTTTGATTGCTTATGTCTCGGTAACTGCTTTTAAGATTTCTTCCAAATTTGGTTCATGATATCTCTGTAGCATTACTTTCGATCTGGACTTCCTAAGCTGCAGGGTCAGGCTCATGGGTGGGGCCTGGGGTCAATAACTAGGACTTAGCCATTTGTTGTATATACAGTTTTGGGTTATTGTTCTAATATACTTGAATACAGCCTAATGATACATGACTAGGTTTATTTCATACTAACTTATACATATGGATGCTGCTGCTGACAAAAGGTCAAGGTCACAAACATTTAAATTTTGTACATGTATAACATTTGAATTGTAGTTTTGTGGTAAAGTATGCTTTCATTAGGGGGTGGCACTGGTCGGGGGTATATGTGAGCCCCTGCTCACTTGCTCTAGTTTCCTTTTAATTTCAGCCAACGCTCAGCCTCCTTGCATTTTGTGTGATCACAGAAGCGGTTAACGTTGGCGCCATCTTGTTTTTCTCAAACGGAATGTTTGACGTCATTACGTAACGTAGCGACAGGAAGACTGTATGCCCTGTATTTCTTAATTTTTCGTTGATTTCTATTCGAACCAGTCTAATTATAACTTCCGTGGGTGTCGTAACGAAAGAAATTCCATTGAAATTATATATCTTACAGGCAAAAATATGCCTTACCAATCTTCTACCATAGAGCTCCCGCTCTTTCAAAGCTCCTTCGGAGCTTTGAATTGCAGGCGCTATGCGCCTGCAAGCGAGTGCTCGCTATAAAGGT
>CAXDIV010000098.1:152212-166529 GCA_963989385.1 Ctena decussata
TCTTCTAGTACCCTGTACAGCCGTCGAGATAAGGGCTTGTAGTAGCCAGGGAATTCTGATGTAATAGCTTCCTTACCTGTGAACAAAAAAAAAATGTGAACAAAAATCATTTCAAAAATGGTGTCTTAAGGTGTTATGTTTTTCGCAATTTTTACAGAGGGAAGCGCTTTATATGAATTTCAGGCCCCGAGGTTATAAAACTTGAGTACATTCTCAAACTCAAAATAAAGCACACTGATTGGCTGCTTCCGAGCACATGCACAGAGGCAGCCAATCAATGTGCTTGATTTTGAGTTTGAGATTATTCTCAAGTTTTATAACCTCGAATCCTGTTTGCTTCACTGGGGTCGCAGATTTGATTCCCCGCTCTTCTGGCCTTTCGGATGAGACTTAAAACACAAAAGCTCGTCTAAGAATAACCTATATGTCAATGAGACGCTTAACCCGAGTTCACGCTCACTAGTTTTATCGAATCAAGTTACACAATTACCTTAGTCTACGCTGTTCGAATAATTTCGCCGCCACGACAAAACCAACAAAGTGGCATGTGCGCCCAGCGAAGACTCAGATCAGCCTGGGCATCCGGCCAGTCTAATAAGAGTATTCGGGACAGCATGGGGCTGGCGTAGACCCTTAGCTACCCTGTATTCGCGGGTCAGAGTAAATACCACTAAGAACTACTAAGAGGCACTAAGAACTACTAAGAACTACTAAGAGGCACTAAGAACTACTAAGAAGCACTAAGAACTACTAAGAGGCACTAAGAACTACTAAGAAGCACTAAGAACTACTAAGAAGCACTAAGAGGCACTAAGCACTACCAAGAAACATGAAGAGGCAGTAAAAAGCAAAAAAAGACTCAAGTGTGAATTTCTAGAATATGGGCCTTAGTTAACTAAGTATGAAAGTATTTTTAGACACTTTTGAGAATGCTTTGTAATAACCGTTTTTCTTCAAAGCAGTGTCAGAAAATGTGCAAAAAAGTAACACAGCATCTGCCTTGACTTAAATAACAATGTGTGTGGCGAAAGGTTCAGCGCAATTCAATTGATTGATTGATGGATTTGATGCTTAACGTCCGCGGTAAACAACTATGGTCATGTCGGGACGGTCAGTTACCCTAACCACACTATTCCTGGGCAGGCTTAGACCTTCTAAGCGGTTAACCAGTACTAAGTGCACATACTTTCGCCAGTAACTGACAACTGCCCTTCTTGAATCAGTGGAAGGTGAAACGAAAGTATTTGGTCAGACCGGGTTTCGAACCCAGGACCTCTGACTTATGAGTCAGGTGCCCTACCGATTGCGCTACGCGGCCCGGCAGCGCAGTTCAAACAGACCCTCCTGATTCTCTCACTCGGGGCTTGGGACCCGACGATGGCACAGTTATCGATTGTTTTATTTTTTTTATTTTTTTATTTATTGATTTTTTTTTCTTCTTCTTCTTTTTTTCTTCTTCTTGTTAAATATTTCTTTTGTTTAATTTTTTTTTGTCTTTTTTTTTTCTTCTATTGAATTGATATTTTCTTTTCTTTCTTTTTTTCAGATTGTTTCAAATATAACATGATTACATTCTTATTGTGATATAACAAATTTTCTACATAATACTGCTTAAAACAGTTTTTGCATTTCTACTCAGAACACAAATTGTGCGAACTCCTTAAAATTGCCTCATCGGCGGAGGCAGTTTAAATTAGTACCCACAACCAGGACCCATCATACATTTTGAGCAGAAATAAGAAATAACAAAAAGACGTATAGCCATGCAAGTTCGTACTTTCCTTGTGTATACATTTAAGAAAAAAAAAAGATACCCAATTCCATTTAATTATTATGTCTATATCAACACTGTCACTGGACGTTAGGTGCAAGAGACAATGGAAGTTTGAAAGCGGTTTGTTGAAGTACATGTAAAAGCTAGATAATGCATTTGAAATTTTGCAATTGGCATAAGACTTAAGATTTGTGTCTCGTCACGCAGTTTATTCTGTATTCTGTAAATTAAGAAAAGATGTCAGAATTTCATCACCATATACATTCTGTAAATGTGGTAAAAGAATTGGCGCCTGTACAGTAAAACTATTGAACAGTACGGTAAATTCTAAACACTGAAAACTGCCGTCTTGCTTTATTTCGCCAATACTTTCCTTTTCAATTTCGCTTTTAATTTTCAATTGCAAAATATTAAATGCGCCATAAGTTAAGACACAGTTTTTATCTAACAGTCATTTTCCGTATGAAAAAAAAAAGTTGCTGTGTCAACTTTTAGGGTTTAGGCCATGTTTTAAAACAGTTTCAGGGCATGTTTGAAAACAGATTTCAGAAAAGTTGTTTAATTAAAAATGTGGGTTTCTTGTTTCCTTAAGTATATAAAAAGGAAAGCATTGCATAGATTTGTGAACCTGCTGTGAAACAATTTTAGTACCAAAGGCAAACGAAATGTTACTGGATGGCCTGGAAACTGACCAACACGTATATCATTGACAGAAAATTGTGATGCAGGCCCGCTGGTCAAATAATTTAAAAACATCTGTAACGCCGATTTGAAAAAATATGCTGCCTTTAAAGAACAGACAATAATTATTGCAGCAACTTCAGTTTTCAGTCTATAACATCTGTTTTTGATCCATAGAGAATGGTCACGACATAGAGCACTAATGAATGCCAATTAGTGACTAATTAGCATTCATTAGTGCTCTATGTCTGAAACGTGCGTTAGTTTCCGAAACCAGTAATGTTTCTTTTCCCTGACAAAAATTTCATTTAACAATATGCGTGTGTAACAAACAGAAATTATGGTATGCTCTCATGCTATTGACTGATCAGAATCTTTGCTGATCGTACGAACCACTACTAGTGTCAAAACCTGACATCAAGCTGCCAGTGAGGGCATCCGCCCTGTCTGATCAGAGTCTTCGCTGTCGGCATGGAGGTAGCTTAGACCCTTAGCTACCTTGTAAGGGTACTCATAAAACTTCAACAAAGTAGCTGGGTAGTAGGACGACAAAACCAACAAAGTGGCATGTGCGGCACAGCAAAGACTGATCAGGCTGGGCAGATTCGCACATGCCATAATGTAGGTTTTGTCGTCCTGCTACTTTGTTGAAATTTTGTGAGTCCAAACATTTACAAGTAACAAGGTTCAACATAAAGAAGACCGAATACAGCAGCCTCAGCAGCCTGTTTGTCTCAGAGTGACTTGTTAGTTGTTTAACAAAATGTATATTAAAATATAAAGTGCTTATTTATAAGGCATCAACGTTTGTCTCAGCTCTTAATCTCGCCAGTATTCTACACTGTATCACAGATACATGCATATTATTTTGACACTCTGTTACGGCTAAGCTGGCGCAAATCGAAATTTCCGACCATAAAACCACAAATAAAACTTTTATGTACAGTTATCCCCTAATTCATTACAAAAGACATCGACTGGACTCACACGTTCTAAACAGTAATTAGTTGCAGAATAAAACACAAATAAACTCTATAGAAGCTACACCTTACTGGGAACACAACGTTGATACAACGACATACGAACGACGATGCAACGTCGCTTCTAACGTAGATGCTCTGTCGTTGCCTCGACGTTCAAACAACGTTGTACCGACATCCATACACTGTTGTTTCAACTTTCTATTGTATCGATGTTCAAACAGCATTATATAGCAACATATCAAAAGTGAGTCAGCTTTTCTTACATGATGAGGAGCGGCTGTAGTGTACTGGATAACACTTCGGACTACCAATCCAGGGATCGCAAGATCGATCCCCCGCTTCTCCGGTCTTTCGGGTGAGACTTTAAACCGAGGTCCCGTCTCCATATGACCTCGTTGTTGCTGGGAGGTTAAACCCGAGTTCACTCACTCACTACTTACATGAATCAACCAGCTTTATAAGCTTCTTGAACAATTTTTGGTACAAAAGCAGTATTTACGCTCATACGACGCTGCCTCAACGTTGTGTGCACTCCAGAAATCCAGAATCAAACTTATTCCATATCAACATATTTTTTGCACGAGTAAACATATCATATACCGTTTGTTGCATATAACATGGAGTTTGGAATCAAAATCTGTCATATGTAACAAACAAGCAAGCAACATTCTCGAAATTTTATCTCCTATTGAAATTTGTATGGATTTTCGGTATCAGAAATTCGGAAAGCACCCACTAACAACATGGATTTCATCCACACACTGTATATACATCTACCAAGCAGGCACATGACGTCGTAATGACTTCGCAATGACACTGACTCGACGCGATGACATTGCATTGACGTCATTTCGACGTCATGTGTCCGCTTGATAGCATTTTCTAACAACACCACAGGGTATGATCGATTCCGCCAATTTTCACTTCCTGTAGAGACTGTACATCATATCTGGCTTCCGCCGAGACTGTCCGCGAACTCTTGCTTCCTGCCGAGACTTCTGTACATGATAAATGGCTTCCTGCAGAGACTGTCCGCGTGATTCTGCTTCCTGCCGAGCCTCTCGGCAGGAAGCAGAGTCACGCGGACAGTCTCGGGGTGTCCCTGTCATGGATGATCTCAGCTACATAGGGATGTCCCGAGTTAAACATTCTGAGAACTTCTAGGATCTCATCTGCCTCATTTCTTGACGGTTTCTTTTTATCGTCATCTCTGTTTTTCCGGAAATTGCGACACTGCTGAAGGTTTCGTGGAAAGTCCATGGAATTGTCAAATTCTGTGAGTTTTTCATAAGTTTCAGCGGGCGTAGCGTGTTTCACAGACTCTTTTATTTTTTCAATGGTTTCCGGTTTTGTTCGCATATATGGTTCGGTATTCACCTTTGAATTACCGTGTGGCGGTGCAAGTGTTTCTTCGAGATTCCCCTGATACTCAACGACAGTTAAAAACTTCCTATTGGACAAATTTGCTGGCAAGTCGCTGAACCAACTCACGCGCTTCTGATATGTTTGGTCCCGTTTAAGCCGGGTATAATATCTGTGTAAAGTAATCACAGAATCTTTTGAGGGCTGAGGTTGAAGTGGAACTAGCATTTTTTCCCCCTTCCATTGTTTTTCTGTGCAGTAAGTACCATCATTATCTTCCACAACAAACAGGAGAACAGCCTGGTCCTCGCCGCCATTGTTCAACACAAATTTGCTTTTGCACGTCCTGGAATTTTTGCCTTCCCAAGAGCCGAGGTCATCGTGATGACTTGCCCTCTTTCCCTCACCTTTCAGAATGCAGTACACATTTTCCTTTTTCCCGTAGGGCACCTCTTTAACTGGCGTGACATCACTGCTGACAATCTGAAAGAGTCCTTCAGTTTTGAGGAACTTTTCATCAGGTAAAGGGTATAAACTACAGCTATCATTCTTGGCAGACATGTTGTCGGGCGGTAGAATGCCGTTCGATGGTGATGTGGTACCTTTCAATTCCGAGCCCCGTTCATTGCTGTTTTCTTTTTGTAAAGATAGTTCTTCATAACTTACGTCACACAAGTCTCTGTTGTTGTTGCTTTCAGATGCTGTGTCATTTCTAGAGATGTGTTCAGTCTGTTCCTCCTCCTGCAAATCGTTCATTTCGAATTCTTGTTCAGTGTTCCCTTCTTGTATTGTTGAATTCAGGTTATCTCTGGATACAGATGAAACAGAATCATCAGGAAAAACACAACCACTCAAAGTTAATGTCGAAATCGGAGACAATGACAAGGAAGAACGTCCAGCCTTGTCATTATCTTTTATGTTCTTCGCGGCAAATGCAGAAGATGTCTGACGTTTTTTAAGTTAATGGTATCGAAGTGGGCCATTATGATCGGCAAATAAACGCCCCGGTAGCTCAGTGGGTTAGGCGCTGGCCTGCTGATCAACACTGAAAGAAGTTGCCGTAGATTTTACGGTAGAATACCTGGAAACCGGTTGCCAGTCCATTTCCCTTTATTTTTATGGGCGTCTGCCAGTAGAACATTTTTGAAATCACGATATCGTAAGCTCATATTAACTGACCGCACTCGGAAATACCTATATCGTGTTGAAGGGCTATATGGCCATCATTCTACCCTACACTGCGTGACGAGTCCTGCAAATGTTTACGGGCTTAAAAATTAAAGGGAAATTGCTGGCGGCTGGTTGCCAGTTGTTCTACTGTAAAATCTACGGAAATTTTTAACAGTGTAGCGACCGCGGGCTCGATGCTGCTGGAAGCTGTTTTTTTTTTTTTTTTTTTTTTTTTTGGGGGGGGGGGGGGGGTCCCCATCATAAACAAGGTTCCATTGTACACAGCCGTCCTGATTTACTGTTGAAACTGACTTTAGGTCGGAAGGCATCCATCCCTTTGACTGTTAGCTAAAAAGACCCAAATAGTTTTTCAGAACTTTTAAGAAAATCAGAGATGTTGAAAGTTGGCCAGTTTAGTTGAATTTATAGCACTTGGAGAGCCATAGAATTCCCAACAGTTCAAAGACCCTGATGAGACTGCACTTACGCACAGGTTTTGAAAGACGTTGATCCCAGGTTTTGATTAAGAGTCTAGATATGTCCTCAAGCCGCTAAGTTGCTGTGTTTTTTTCTTGTGTTAATAAATTGAAGGGGTCAGTGCAACAAGGTATCTATCTCCATTTTTCATCATTTCGATAAAAACGAAAAAACATCATTTTCAATGTCTGCCTACCGGAATAAAATATGGTTTCGAACAGTAAATACTTAGACTAGCCTACATATCTGCGCCTACTGACCAGACTCTTCAGGTTTCGCGTTATACTTATTCCTTCAGGCTTCAAACAAAACGTGTTGGTTTACATACACAGTAAAAAAAAAAAATCGGTAGATCTTACGGTAAAATACCAGGCAACCAGCTGCCAGTCCTTTTCCCGTTATTTCTACGGCGTCTGCATGTAAAACATTATTTTTGAAATCACGATATGGTAGAGCTATGGTAACTATCTGCACTCGAAAATACCTTTATAGTGTTCAAGGGCCATATGACCAAAAGAATACCTGTCTTGATGTACCCTACTCTAATTGTGGATGCCTGGTAATATTTACGGACGCCCGTAAAAATAACGGGAAACGGATTAGCAGCTAGTTGCCAGGTATTCTACCGTAAAATCTACGGAAATGTTTTACAGTGTACAACGCTAAGAGAATATTTAATCTCCAGTATACTGAGAGAGAGAGAGAGAGAGAGAGAGAGAGAGAGAGAGAGAGGGCGTACAAGTAAGCTTACGTGTGTAAAGGCGAAAAGAAAAAGTGTGCGAATAGGGAAGCCCAGATCAGCATGTTCATATGCGTATTCTGATCAGTGGCTTCTCCTTCGCGGGTTCGCTAAACATATGATCAAGTCAGAATCTTTCCCAATCACCACATTTTACAAAACAGAGTTACTAAATCAGACAAATTATATATGTGCGCCAAAATCCCTTTTTATGTTAAGTTTAAAGTTCATATCAATATTCGCACCATTACATTCTTCGTTCATCTTGGAAAATTAAAGCACATGAAAGTGGTGCTTTGTGGTTGATACATAAAATTAGGCCCGGATCCAGATCACCACGTACCGGTGGGGCTGTGGATAACTGGTGTAGCTGGGATGTGCCAAGATGTGTGTGTGTGTGTGTGTGTGTGTGTGTGTAAGGGCGGGCGGGCGGGCGGGGGAGTTGAAAATATGTGACATAGCTAGGGGTTAATTTGATGAGAATTTTTGATAATGTCTTTTTTGCCTTGAACTACATGTTGTGATATCTCCGTAGAATCGCCTTGCCGTGGCAATTCTAATGAGATGTCACAACATATATTTTAATCTAAACAGACCGAGGCGGAAGGCTGAAGCCCCAACCCCCACCCCCGGATCCGGGGCTATAAAATTATTTGAACATAAAAAGTCAACTATGTCCCCGAAAGTCGACAGACTTCTCGGTTAGGGCGTCTCGGTTATGATGTTCTCTGTAGTTTCATAATATACTAAATAAATAAAAAGTGACATGCTGACAAAGAAGTCTTTTTATTGCAGCGGAAAAATCTAAAGAAATGTGGTATCGGTAGACAAGTGCATATATGACAAAGCGATGTACCTGTATGTATGTTAATACTACCAGGCTATAATATGCTAATTTATTGTCAAGTGCTGATGTCGCTTGTGGCGCCTATTAAGATAAGGGCTATCAAAGTTATGGTCATGCTGGTTTATAAACTATTTATAATATTCCCTAATGTGCTAAATCTTGATAAGCCACGCTAATATTTCTTGCACAATTGATTTACCTATTCGGACAGATCAAAAGTGGACATTTGCTGTGAAGACAGAATTTACATGTGTGGATGAACACACACTTTAAAGTTATTTGACACCTGTTAATATTACATGGCGCGTTAACTCTGTGTATTATAATTAATAGTATTATTAAAAGTCAAAGTTTCAACCATATGCAATCAGAAAAAGAAGTTTTAAAGGGAAAATGGAAGCTCTATTAGATAGAAAGTGCTGACCAAATTATACGAAATTGCAATTATAGCATTAACTCATCGCATTATTTTGAACAGCTTCTCTTATAAACATCTAATGAATTGCATAATTCCAGTATCAGTTTCATGCACATTTACGTAAAACTTGGACGGGTCTGTATAATTACAAAGATTCGTGCTACCGATTATCCTTATTAACGGCACCTGTCCGGAAATAAGCAAAACTGTGGACTTGAGAAATGTCCTTATCTATCATTTTATCTTTTTTTTACAGTTTTATGAATTGAAAAAAAAAAAAAAAAAAAAAAAAAAACTTCAAGCGCCGTTTGGTTTTATTTTTATTTCATTCTGTTATTTTTTATCCTATGTTCGTAACTATGTTTCCCAGTAGGCTTAACGTGCCCTCTTCAATTCAAAGTAAAGAATTTTCATAACACCCTTGTTAGCTTTTTTAAAACTTAAAGTGCTGCAGTTCGAATATCATAACAGTATGATTGTCTCGTTCAAATATAGGTATCAAAGAAGCGTAAATTGCCCGACGATATTATATGACACCTTCACTGACCGATTCATAAAATCAGTGAAAAAGTTAAATGGAAAAAATGATAACACCTACCTCTTGACTGATGATGTTTCTGTGTTGTTGTACCAATTAATTTTCCAAAACGATGAACAGTTGTTTTATACACACTGCCGCTGGGTTTATTGTCACTGCGGTAAGTGTCAAAAGAGTGGCAATACCCGTACACATACGGACAGTGACATAAGTCACCAACAATTTCAGTCGCCAATATACAGAAAAATGTCATATTTCATAAAGCAACTGAGTTGAACTACAAAAAACGCATGTTTATTGTCAAAAAGGAAAGATTCATTCTTTTGCGTGTCAAACTTAAAAAGTATTTATTTATTATTTCTGATCACAGTTTTCGTATTCTGCTTTTTTTCTACAAATTCATTTTCCTACTCCTTTACAGATGATTCTCTCCCCGCACCCCTCCCCCTCCTTCTCTCCCAAAAATGAAAAATAAGAATGATTTAATAATCACATGGACACATCTGTATGCACATTCTCGACAAGAAACGCAACTAATTTTCTTTCGAGAATCGCTCATAAAAATACTACTCGTATTCGTTTATTTTGTTCATCAAAAAGTGTAGTTCTATGCTTCTCAGTGACTCATAGCGCCTCTTAGTGTTTCTTAGCCGTTCTTAGTGCCTCTTAGTAGTTCTTAGTGCCTCTTAGTAGCTCTTAGTAGTTCTTAGTGCCTCTTAGTAGCTCTTAGTAGTTCTTAGTGCCTCTTAGTAGTTCTTAGTGGTATTTACTCTGACCGGTATTCGCACAACAAAGACTAACCAGACTGGGCCGCTGCTCAGGATATTCTGAGTATTTACTGGGTGCACAAGCCACTTTGTTGGTTTTCTGGTGTCACGGCTCAATTAAATGTTCGGCGCCTCTTCTTGTGTCTCTGCACATGTACATGTAACTAGGACGAGGGTTCTCTGATACAACTTAACTTTTGCCAAATTATACGTTATTTAGCAAAATTTATGGTACAACAGAAATCCAGTTTCAAAACCATACAGCTTATTCTACAGAGACTACTATGCATTCCTCTCTCACACCATCTAGTCTATTATAGTCTTCCTTATCCAATAACCTTGCAAGGTCATTCGGTCACGCAGATGACTTTACAACAAACCACTTTGACCTGGGGCCTTATTCATAAAACGACTTAAGTGGTTGCTATGCTGTTGCTAAGGCTAAATTTCTTTGAAGGAGATTCCCTACAACTATGAAATTTGCTCTTGAGGAACAGTCTTACAAAGACTGTTCCTCCAGACCAAATTTCCTAGTTGTAGGGAATCTCCTTTATAGATATTTAGCCTTAGCAACCACTTAAGTTACTTTATGAATACGGCCCCTGGTCACGTCTTTGACTGCCCTGTCCATTCCTTAAAACTGTCTTCCCACCTCTTCTTCTGTCTACATTTTCTTCTCTTTCCTTTCACTGTGCCCTGTAGAATTGTCTTTGCAAAGGTGGAAGACTTTAGATGTGGCCAAACTACCTCAATTTCCGTTTCTTGACCATGGTCAGATGTTCATCGTATTCTCCAATAGCTTCTTGGATATTTCTACCCAACAGGCACATAACGTCGACGTCAGTACGACGTCATTTCGACGTTATGTGCCCGATGGGTATGAACATCCTCATTGGTTACAGGGTCCTTGTACGAGGTCTTCAGTAACTCAGTGTTTTCTCTAACTCTCCTGTCAAGGTTTATGGCTCACTGGCATACGGAAATAAGGATATGACAAGGTGACGCAGCCATTTCAGATCTGAGCCACGACACCAGAAAACCAACAATGTGATTGTGCGGCCAGCGCAGACTCAGATCAGACTGGGCGGATATCAGACTGGGCATCCGCCCAGTCTGATCAGAGTCTTCGCTGTCCGCATGAAGATAGCTTAGTCCCTTGGCTACCCTTTAAGCGCTTAGCAAAGAGTCTGATCAGACTGGGTAGATGCCCAGGCTGATCCGAGTCTGCGCTGGGCGCATGACCACATTGTTGGTTTTCTCGTGTCGTGGCTCATTTGATCCTTGGTCAGTGCTGCAGCGGCTTGTTCATTGCTCCAAGGTATATGAACCTTGTTCCCATTGTCTCAGCTTCTGTCCTGTTACCTTGATCTCCCATTGGATGCCAGTGGCGCTGTGTTTCATCAGTTTGGTCTTCTCAACACTTAGGTCCTCTTATACCTTATGCGCATAAATTATCCGAACAATTTTCCAGCAATAGTACTTACTGAGTCTCCCAGCCATGATCCTAAGTGAATTGAATTTACAAACTAAAACTGTCATATGTTTTATTTTCTTTTCTCTTTCTTTTTTGTATTAAGTTCCGTAAGAAAAATCATATTGATATACGAGGGTTGTCCCAGAAAGTCGTGGACTTTTGAAATAGCAAGAAAAGTTGACGCTCAATCACATTTATATTTTGTAGAAGCATTGGACTATCTTTTATTAATATTTTGAGTGTATTTACAACAAGGAAAATGTAACGGGAACGTTTTTCTGTTCATATTATCTAGGTAAGGTATGCGTCACCGGCGCACGTCAAAAAATGAAATAAATGAAAATGTATAATTCACATTTGACAAGTGATTGTATCAAAACTAGGGATGGTACCAATAAAACCTTGATATTGGCGGGAACGTCATGGAGTTGCGTGTCACGTCACAAAATCGCAAAGCGATGACGTCAATTACAAACTGACGGCATACGATCAAAACAAGTCAGTGCGAGCATAAGTGCTGAAAAAAAGACGACGTCAGACGTACGGGCGGAGCAGCGGACAGTGATACAGTTTTGTTATGAGTCAGGAATGACACCACTTGATACTTTAAAGCAATTTAAACAAGCCGAACGTCACCAGAATGCATCACGGTCTTTAGTGTACAAATTATTTTTGAGATTTCGAGAGGGAAAACCTGCACAAGAGCCTATGGGAAGACCGCCGCTCAAAAATACTGGCAGCGTTATGAAAGTTGAATCAGCCGTCAGTGATGACAGAAGACACACGGTGCGCGACCTAGCTGAATTGACAGGCTGAGGGAAGTCTACAGTACATAGAATATTGAAATCGGACTTGAAAATGTCAAAGACATCTGCAAGATGGGTACCGCGTTTATTATCAGAAGATGAGAAACTTCAGCGTGTTAGTGATTCACGGAAATTTATCAGGAAATGTGAGCGTGATAGGAACTTTCTCAACAAAGTCATTACAACGGACGAGACTTGGGTTCCCTTCTTTGAACCTGAAGACAAGAGAAGTTCCATGGTTTGGAAGCACATTGATAGCCCGTCGCCCAAAAAAGCAAAAACTGTAAAATCTATCGGCAAAGTGAGGTGCATAGTGTTCCTAGACAGGCATGGAATGCTGCTAGTCCATATGGTACCCGCAGGAAAGACGGTGAATGCCAACTACTATTTCAAGGTGAAGAATCACTTGCGGGGTACTAGATTTCATAGCAGGGACAAAATAATGAATGCCATACTCTCGTTTAATAGAACTTTACCCCAGAAATGGTTTGAAGACATGTATAGCTCTTGGCTGGATCGCCACAGAAAGTGTGTAGCGCATGGAGGCGAATACTTTGAGAAGGAATAGACGGTACGTAACAATTACAAACTTTTCGACGTCATGACGTGATTAATAATTAAAATGACGTGCGCCGGTGGGCCAGACCTATAGCTGGTAAAAATAGTGCAAAATCTTTATTATTTAAGATTTTTCTTTCAAAATTTACATGTCGATACAGAAATGATAGAGGAATTCACAAGTAAAATTTAATTGAAATAGACTGTACACGACTTTCTGGGACAACCCTCGTACATGTATCCGCTGGGATTTTCAGTTTGAAGTGCTTCCTTTTTCTCGAAACTTTTGCCAAACACTTGACATGTCGTTAAAAACCAACTGCTTTATGTCCGGTTGCTAAGATTATCCCATTTCCGAATCAGACAATTCAAGCATGCCTTTCCCCTGCAACTTTCTCGTGCTGTAATAGGCACGTTCCACTGCTTTGGTTGGTGACTTTATTGACGACACTTTGATCGAATTATTTTGTGTAGTCAGGAATCGTATTACGTAATTCGCAGATATTATGAAGTGACTCAATCAAAGTGTTTGTCACTTTAGGAAAGAATTCACAGTTGCGAAACCACGCCTACTTCAAGAGGTATGCATACCTCTATTAACTGTAAGGTAAAATCACGGATTTATTGAAGAACATTTTTTTTGTGGGACTATGTCACGTGCTAAGTTGTTGCGTCTGCCAGTTATACACTATAGGTGTTCTACGAATTTTAAAAACTGTTTACACTTTCTAGTTCAGTGGTGGAAAGGTTTATTCACTGAATACGGGATGTCACACCTGTATGATTTAGCATACTATGGCTGTGCAATCAGTGTACTGTTCAAAGTCCCTCACCCGGATAGTTGTGCATAAATACACGCTTAGAAGCTATCACATGACTCCTTAAAATGAAAGCATGGAAAAGGCCAAATTTTGAACTTCATAATTCGAATGCTAATATTCTACTGTTGAAATACTTGAATTGCTTTTTAAAACTAGATATTTGTGGAAACTGGACCTAAAACAGTTATTCCGTTGGTTGGTTGGTTGGTTGTTTTTGGTTTAACGGCCCTTTGAACATTATTGCAGTCTATATCGAGCCGTCTCCCAAAGAGAGGGAGAAAGAAGAGAAATGATTGAGGAGAGAAAAATGTCCAAACAAAACCCCACCCGCACCAACTGCAAGCACAGAAGGCCCTAGCCCTACTATTATCCAAATGAGTAGGGCACCCCGGCACTGGAAGTTATCCCCAGCACCATCGCACCACCCAACCACCCCAGCTATTCCGTAGACCTTGAATTAAGGGTAAATAAGCAGTACTGAAGGTCTTGAGAAACAATTTTCAAACGATAAGAACTTGTTGACAGGCTTTCATCATGACAGTTTAGGCTTTCCAGAACTGATGCTTATCAATATATCTCTTTGCAAAGACATAATGGGATTCTGATATCTTTTCCCCTTCGTCTTATTCATTAACTATGCATACATGTACTTGGATTTTCACTCAATTGGTTGGTTGGTTGATTTGATGCTTAACGTCCACGGTAAACAACTAAGGTCATGTCGGGACGGTCATTTAAATTTCCGTGTTTAAAGAAAATGAAATATTTGCGCATGTTATTTTTGGCGGTCTTGATGTACCACGGCTCCAGATAATAAACAAAACCTAATGTAAATTTGTGACAATTTTTTCTCACTTTTCTATTGAACTATACATTGTGGTATCTATTAGAATCGTCCCATC
>CAXDIV010000099.1:0-153519 GCA_963989385.1 Ctena decussata
GTCATACAGTGACAGTAGCGACAGTAGCGGGATATTTCATTCTTACTCTGGCTCACCCTCCCTCCTAGGCCAGCTGCTCTATTCTGCTCTGTATGTGAATGCTGGCGATGAATGCACACTCCGCAGAAGTATCACAACTGTCAATGTTGAATTAAAATTACTGTCTTCCCGCACCCTATTTACATTTGAAACCGTAAATGCTGTGTCGTCCTGCAGCTTTCTTTTCTACTTGCTTTCTTATTTCTGACTCTCTTTTACAGTTAGTGGCAGTCTTTTATACCGTTCAGCTCGAAAAGTATGATACAGACGTCTTACAAAAAGTGTCTCTCAAAAGTTGGACAGCGGAGGGTGTTACTTCTAGGTTCAATTCCTAAAAAGTGACTTGAGCAGTCTAATATAGTCTGAAAAAGATAGGCCTCTCTCTCTCTCTCTCTCTCTCTCTCTCTCTCTCTCTCTCTGTACAAATGTATTCCCCGCTAGAATGTGTTGTCTAACTGCATATCGGCACCACTTTCCACCCCTTAGCATTTACTACCTCATATATAGCATTGATAACAGTGAGAATCAATGGTAACATTAGATAACACTAAATGGTCACTGAAAATTTTGACTTTTAATTTATACTATTTGTGTATAATAGATTTCTTGTGCATAAGGACACGGTGAGTACTGTCTTGGGATGCCGACCAGTCTCCAGCAGAACGATTTCAATTCGCATGAGAACAGCTCCTTTCAACATCCCCACCATACAGGTTTGCTGTCCTGAGTAAATCCAGAAAATTGCTTTAACCAGTCGATAATCAGTTACAATTATTGTTCAATACAATGGTAGTACCCGTTTTTTCTTACCGTTGTCGAGACCCTCTCAAGTTGTTACACAACTTCTAACGGCCTAAACGGTTTTGCTGTATGGCTAGTTAGATACAGGATTTGAAAAGCATGAAATTCTTTAAAGATTGTGCATTCAGTTTTAGAAAGTAATTCTATTCTGTTCATGAAATTCTTTAAAGATTGTGCATTCAGTTTTAGAAAGTAATTCTATTCTGTTCCATCCCACGACCTTGCATGGTCGTTGGGGCACCACAGATGACTGCAAAAATCTTTTTTCACCTTGTCCTGTTTTCAACTGCCCCAGTTCAGCTAGCAAAGTCCATCTCTGTCCAGCCTTTAATAGAACAGAATAGAAAACTTCATACATCTGCATACATCTTTTTCCTTTTTCTGTGCCCTATAGAATCGTCTTTGCTAAACCAGAAGACCTTTTGACGTGGACAAAGTACCTTAGTTTCCGCTACTTGACCATAGTCAAGAGTTCATCGTATTCTCCAATGGCTGCTGAACCCACTGGCAGAACATCCTCATTGGATGCATGACCACTTGTCTGGAAGGAGCTGTTCATTTGGTTTACTGCGTGTGCCTTAAACTGCTGTCAATTTATGTACATACTTTTTTTCAGCCCCCCCCCCCCCCCCCCACTCGCCCACGTGATGGTAGTCAGGGGGGCATTCAGGTTTGTTCCCGCCTGGCTGTCTTCCTGTCCGTCTGTCTCTCTGTTCAATCGTTCATCACACTTGAGGGTATAGAGTTTGTGTAATAAACGCCTCCAACAGTGTTCATTGTTTTTTTTGCAAACTTTATTCGCATGTTGTGGACATGAAGATGTGCATGTGGCTTTTTGGTGGAGGAAAAGTTAATTGTGACTGAATACCAACCGTTTGCACTTTGCCATTTTGGGCTTCTTTTTTACTATAGGATGTGGCGTTTGTGTAATCCACTGCTCCCATAGCATCCTTTGGATTCTTTTGAAACTTCGCACATTTGTAGTGGACATAAAGAAAATGTGCACGCGGCTTTCTCAGTTTCTGATGGAGATGAAATAAAGTTTGACAGAATTATGGCTTGTTGAATTTAGTTACTTTGGGCAGCTTGTTGCACCACAGGGTATGGAGTTTGTGTAATCAACCCCTCTTGTAGTTTTCAATGAATTCTTTTCAAATTTTCTGCACTTGTTGGGGGCATAATGCAGAAATGCATGTTGGGTTTTTGATGAAGCAGAAACTCATTTTGACAGAATTATGGCATTTTGGACAGTCAATTTGGACAGCCTTTTTGTAATTAAGGGTAAGGATTTTGTGTATCCAACTGCTCCTGTGGCTTTCAGTGGATTGTTTTCCAGCTTTGAATACATGTTGTGAACACCATGAAGATCTGCATGAGGCTTCGTGATGGAGATAAAATCAATTTTGACAGAATTACGGCCTTTTGAACTTAGTCCTTGGAGGCAACTTTTCTAGCTGTACTTTAGGGTGTGGAGCTTGTGCATTTGACTCCTTTCAAAGATTTCACCACATTTTTAGCGCTTTTACATAAATTTTGCAGACATAATGCAAATATGCATGTGGTTTGAATAGTATTTGTTGATAATAGACAATTTTGGAATGTACATAACTCTGTAACAGACACTGTACTGGTGAATCATTGGTGTCCTCAGACACAATTTTCTAGTTCACTTTTGATTTTGAGGACAATGGATTTTTCCCATCCTTTGCACCAGGGTAGCTAAAAATATACATCTGGAGACTTTTCGCCAAGAAATGATAATTCTTAATCCTTTACCTGTTTTATCCTTTCGCTAAATGTGAAGGGGTATATGGAAACAGTCTCTGCCAGTCTGTAAAATCTCTGTCTTGAGTATAACTTCAAAAGTATTGAAGGAATTGTCTTGAAACGTCACATAAAAATAGAGGATGATTGACAGAACGTGCAATGTACGAATGAAGCGAATATCTTCAAACTGTATAAGAACACAGAGAATATTCAAGGCAAGTACAGTACCTGAGAACCATAACTCTACCTTTCATTTTTCATTCATTTCCCTGTTTAGCTCACCTGAGCCGAAGGCTCACAGCCATGGCCTGTCGTCCGTCCGTCCGTCATCCACCATTTTCAAACATCTATGAAACTGCTGGGCCAATCAAAGCCAAATTTCATATGGAGCCTCAGTATGATGGGGGAACGAAAGTTTGTTCTCGAGGTCTGAGTCACATGACCAAGATGGCCGCCACGCCCATATATGGTAAAAACCCTTCAAAAATCTTCTTCTCCAGAACCCAAAAGCCAATGACCTTGAAACATGGTATGTTGCATCGAGCATTGGAGCCCATCATAATTTGTACAAATGATGACCGTAGGTTGATCTTGACCTATTTTACGACACGGTCAACTTAGTTATGCTTTAGTACGGGAAAGGATTTCTCAGAAACTATAAAACTATTTAAATGACCAGATGAAGAAATTATGTCGCTTAATGTCAATGTCATTCTTTGATCTTTGTTCAAGGACAGTGAGATTCTGTCTCCTGTCAACATTTTCAAACATCTTTTCCTCTGAAGCCACTAGGCCGATTGAAGCCATATTTCATGCTGCCTCGTACTGTAAACGTTTTTAGTCAGCTCTTCACTCCAGAAGAATACGTATAACTACGGTGACCCTAACAAGGGTGGAACTCCTTAGTACAAGTTACAAGTTACAAGCTTCATTGGTTCCCGGAGGGTCTGCCTAAAAACAGTAATGATGCGTAATGTAGCGAAATGATGCGTAATGTAGCGTAATGATGCGTAATGTAACGTAAAGGTGGACGATATTGCATGAAACTGGCCATGTATCTCTGTTACCTTCTGATAACTTCAATTCGGAGACTATTTTCTAAAGTTTAAAGAGACCTATAATTAAATAGTATTGGTGCTTAGTAGGATATAGCGTACAGAAGTGCTTATGTTGCCACCCGATGCACAATGTTGCATAAAACGTCTGAATTGTGATCTTATGGCATATGTATATGTCCTCCAAAGTATGATACCTTAAAAATGCACAAGGTCAGTTTACTAACCAGGATTGTAATCTACAAACGGGTGGGTGGGGAAAAATGTCCCACGGAACCAGGTTGGGGGTAAAAAGGGTAACCGAACCGAACCGAACCGAACCACCGGATTATACCGGACGGAGCTTACGGAAATTTCCGATTGTTGCGGTACCGGCTTTTACCGCCGTCACCGAACCGAACCAAATGCAATATATACTGCCTATTTTCAATTTCTTTTAGTATTTCATTAAATTAATTACTTACGTTTCTATAGGAGATAACGGGAATCCCCGGAGTGACGTCATCGGATGATCACGTGGGTAGATTGGTTGGCAAAAAGATAGCGACAGACAGTGGTCTTCTGTAGGATTTTGCTGAAAATTACCTCTGAAAAACGTAAAATATAGTTTAGATAGCTGCGAATAAATAGAAACCGATAAAACCAGTGCAAATATTGTTTTAATCGCTTGTCGCGCGAAAAACGAGTTATTTAATGTTATTTAAAGTTATTTAATTACTCGACATACATTGACTCGCTTCGGAACAGGACTTTTTCTCTTAATAACTTTGACTTAAAAAGAAAAATAAATACATGAAATAAAAATACAATAAATCGGAGGTACTAAAGATCGGTATTTTAACCTTTAAACCTTTTCGACAATTAAGGTGATTATTAAATAGAACACGGGTAATAGAAAATGAAAGACAATAAAATATAGAAACTTGTATCCAACGAGAAGTAATGCAAAATTGATAAAACATATTGATCTGATTTAGGGATAAGAAAATGTAAAAGATAAATAAGTAAATGAATTTATATTCATGACTGCGGTTCAAAAGAGAATGTTATAATTAAAATCTAAAAAAGTTCCTTCAAGAGCAGAGAATACATACAGAAGTAGGAATATGGGCCAGACTACGTAGTTTCGGCTAATAAAGCCTCGTCAGTGACCCTGACAATATCTGCTGACGAAACCAGAAAAAACATACTGTAATTTCTTAATTTTAATTAGGCAGTCGATTCAAAGACTGATTAAAACGGTAAAGGATAATATACACGTATAAGCAGAGAACCTTCTGTTTTGAAATTACTATCAGTAATTAGCACATTGTTTAGTCCGAGCTCATGACATCTGAACAACAAATTCACTCTGTCTGTTTCTCTCTCTCTGTCTCCCTCTCTCTCTCTAATGGTTTCATAAAACGGTAAAGGATAATATATAAACAGAGAATCTTCTTTGTTTTGAAATGCAGTAATTACCATAGTATTTAGTCCGAGCTCATGACATCTAAACAATAAACTCTCTCTCTCTCTCTCTCTCTCTCTCTCTCTCTCATTGTTTGCTCTTTATATTTTATTAGCGGACAAGCATATTAATATTAAAATATCATAGATTATAATAATCGAGTTTTATTTGATATTTAAATTAGCCACACCGTCAAAAACAGTTGGTTATATTATACAAGTTAATATGACATTGTCACTGTAGGAAACCCGCGGCGCTCTTTGAAATATGATAATTAAAGACATTCCCTATCAAAAGACCCGCTGAAGACCGGATACATTCATTATAAACAATAAACAACCGGTTTAATTTCAAAATGTACACCAGATACAGACACATTGTTTTAGAGTGTCCATGCTAAAACGTACATCTAAAAGCACTTCATGTGGAACCAATTTAAATGAATTAGGAGAGAGAATAGAACAATATTTCACACTAAAATACCTACATTTCTAAGCGTTATCATTTATATAAAAATATGCATCATAATGCGCAAAATACACTGCATGATTAATTGTATAGTTTAATATCACCCAATAAACGTTCAATATAGCGTGATTGATTATCGACTTTTTGCCAACCAGTGTGGGGAATACCTCGGAAATCCTTATCGATGACGTCACCGCGTTTTCTCCTATATTATACCTTCTTATGTATAATTCAAAATATCTGGATAGTTTAATAATTTTAATAATGAAACATAATCTTTGACATGCCGCCGGGATGTATAAGTATTCTGGAACCTGCTCCTGCTGAAACTAATTATATAGTGCTATATTTTTCTGATTTATTAAATTTAATATGTATTAATTCAATGTATTATTTCATTTATTATATCTGGTTTATTTCTTAGCGATGGGGGTTGGGGTGTAATTTTTTACAAGTCAGTGATTTTTGGGCGATTCTAATTAGTGTGGTAGTTACTTCCCCTAAACCTACGCTAATGGCTACGCTTATAGGTGAGGCACCCAGTAAATCCGACACACAATATTTTCTGCGCGGGCTACCGCGCATTCTCAACGCGCAGATTATAAAAATCGTCTGCTAGAAGTACAACGCTGCAGACAAATTCGTGGTTTATCAATAAGGCACTGCTGCATACAGGGTGATTTCAAGACGCATTTCTGTGCTGAACTCAGCAATTGAATTATGAACCATGAAAGATTATTGTATTACTCTTATCTTTCCCCCACTCTGGGTATAATTATCAGCAGCTGCATATAACTAGTGAGGATACCTGAAAGATCCTCTTGTATGTAATGCACTGCACATACATTAGAAAAACATTTCACACTGCATATATTAATTGCAAGGAAGAACAACAAGACCTGTAAGCGGGACAGGATAGCTCGCCTTACAGCGCCTTGCCAATCACCTAAAAACTTTAACGTAAAACTTAAACATTTTGCTAACGCCGACGCCGCCGCAGCTGCCGACGCCGGGAATAATGCAATAGCTCTTTCTGTACATTCGTACAGGCTAGCTAAAATGATAAAAGTAATGGTTTATGAAATTTGATTTATTTGAAACAAAAATTATGGAACACATGTAGAGCCAGGGTAAGATAATATCAATGTGCATACAGTTTAATAAGATAATTGTAATCTGCACAGCCGTATCAGTCTGCGCTACACATGTGGGAAGGCATTGAGTAATGCTACCCTTACAATGTCGAGAAACTGTGTGAAATTCGGAGCTGATCTGAGTCTTTGCTGGAGAACTTCAGGAAACTATGGCTAGATAAATGTGATATAAGCGTCAACAAAGACTTCAAAATACAAAATAACTATTAAAAGATATGTTGTTCTATTTCCTACTTGTTCATGAACATGATCAGTAGAAAATAAGCAACATTTATCTTTCAAAATAATCGTTCAGACATTTATTAGATTGAAAGGCGACATTGTTCTTTCATTGGTATAAATTATTTATTTTATCGCGAGGTAATGCTGCAAATAAATGTTTGAGCTACATATAAAAACTTTCAAAAAACGATTTTGTTCATTATAGTTGGTAACCAAAAAGGGACACTATTGATATCAGAAATTTGAAAATATGGTAAAAATACAATGTACAGGTATTGGATCCCATCTATTCCTACACCTTTGTTTGTCATACACTGCTCGTCGGGTTTCAAAAAAGAAATTGAATTTGATGGAGCGACTTGTCCTTTTTTCCAAAAATATGTTCCCTCCTTATGAAACAACATAATGCAAATCGACCTACAATATGCCACAAAATGTGACAGTTCAACTTAAATGACTTTTCATAATAATTTGTTTTCAGACTGAAGCATCCCTATGCATTTACTCTTAAGAATAACCCACACGTGTATGTTTTCACAAGTTTACATAAATACTGAAAAGAAATCCAAACTCTTCCACGTTCAGACCCTCGAAAGGAGGCATTATAACACTTTTATATTTCAATTTGAAATAAAACTGAGACTCTACATATAGACGGAACATTTTGTGAGTGTGTGTGCTCTGAACTGTTGGACCAGTCCAATAATCATTTTAGTTTCTACAATTTATATCACATTGTTTTTATGCCCCCGCCATGGAATGGCGGAAGGGCATGTAGCGTTACCCTGTATGTGTGCGTGCGTGCATGTGTCTGTGTGTTTGTGTTACCGGAATCTTGTCCAATCCGTAACTTCGACCTGCATGGTGGGATCTAATACTTACATGTATTTGGCACAAATGATCATCATAACAAGACGGTGTGTCGCGTGTAAGAGCCATGTCGCTAGCTCAGAGGTCAAGGTCACAGTCTGCACTTAACCCTTGTGCATAGACATGATGTAACATGTTCGTGTCCGGTACATAACTATGTCCTGCATGGTGGGATCCCAAAATTTCTTGGCATAAATGATCATTATGACAAGTCGCGCGCAAGAACCATGTTGCTTGCTTGAAGATCAAGGTCACACTGGACATGTAAACTCTGTGCATAGGCTTAAGTGTGGTTGTCACCAGCCCATTACTACGAGCGTATGTACTGGTACTGCATTATGAGCTTTCAAAATTATTTGCCATTAATAATTATCAAGACAAGTCTATGTGTCATGTGCAAGAACCATGTCGCTAGCTCAAAGGTCAAGGTCACAATCCACACTTAAACTTTGGGCATATAGGGTTTCAGTGAAACATGTTTGTGCCCTGCCCATAAATTTATCCTGCATGGTGGTATTAAAATCATATGGCATAAATGATCATCGTGATAAACAGCTAGCTTAAAGGTCAAGGCCACACTGCGCACATAAACTTTGTGTATGAAAACATTTAGTGTCCAGCCTATAAGTTTGTCCTGCAAGGTGGGATTTCAGAATTATTTGGCATATAATGAAAATGTCATGTGCAAGAAACATGTTGATAGCTCAAAGGTCAAGTCATGCGTTTTATAATTTCCGCTGTTTGTGTCAAAGAAATCAAATTTTATTAACTATTGCTTTTATCATTTTTGTTCTTCCTTGCAGTTCAAATATATGCAGAGTGAAATATTTTCTAATGCATGGGCAGTGCAGTACTTATAGAGGATCGTTCAGGTGTCCTCACTAATTATATGCAGCTGCTGATAATTATACCCAGAGTGGGGGAGAGATAAGAGTAATATAAAAATCTTTCATGGTTCATGATTCAATTACTGAGTTCAGCACAGAAATGCGTCTTGAAATCACCCTGTATGCAGCAGTGAAGGGGCCTTGTGAGAAAAATAGATATTCGTCTTGTTAGAACTTAGAAGAATCTGATTAGCACGGGTTACACTATGTGACCATACCCTCCATTCTTTCGTAATAATTTTGTGGTGGTTTGCACAGGTTGGGTGACTCTACAATATTATCAAACCATTGATACCATGACGTTAAGCCACTTTTTCGCGTTGCGACCCGATTAACAGGTGTTGATACACTTCAGAGTTTTATAGCCAATGTCAGTTGTTAAGTTATTTATGAGGTCTAATTAATCGGTATAGTTTAAACTTTGAACTGCTATTTTATGAAGTGGAATGGAATGGACAATCTTCTCCACTTCATTCCATGGATTTGGGATGGCATTTATTTGGTTTGCCCTCAAGGCGATAAATTCCGTTCAGTACGAGTAACACCCCAAGCTCTGGGGACATACTGTAGCCCCGGACTGTAGCCATTGGAATGTTGTTTATCTCCTCCATTCCAGTCCATGTTTTAAACTATGCCCCGCTATCTTATATAGCATGAATATTTTACGTTTCTATGGCAGTTAAGAAATATTAAATTCAAAACTATAATCATTAATTAATTAAAATCAAAGCTACAAAACAGTTAAAAGTGCCAAAATTTTCTATCAGCTCAGTAAAATGAAACAAGATCAACCATGGATATATAAAAGAAAAGCACATTTCTCATGTTTTCAGTTCGTGTCCTAATATGATATCTCTCAGCGGTAATGCTAGTGAGTAGTGATAAAACTTGATTCTAAAAATACGGCAGTTACGCGATAGCTGGAGAAATACCATCCGCGGTGATGTTCGGTTTTCTTCGCTGGGGGTTTATAAAATGTCTGATTACTGGGTGTATGACCTCAAATCTTGTTGGTCATATATGATAAGACTAGATTCTAATAAAATGATCTGGCGAGGATATCGGCACGACCGTCGTGCCGATAAGAATCCTTATCGGCAAGACGGTCGTGCGGATAAGAATCCTTATCGGCAAGACGGTCGTGCGGATAAGAATTCCTATCCGCACGACGGCGATCAGATACTCCATTACAGATGCTATGGTCTTTCTTACAATGGTTTCATACAACACCGTGTCAGCAATTCATATGAAGGATGTTAAATAACTTTAAAAATGGTATAAAAGCATCTAATGGCCATCTTTTAAGTTGTTAAAACGTCTGAGAACCGGCACCCAGCTTTACCGCTAACGGGGGCAATCTTATTTTGGGCATATTCCAGTTCGATGTGCACAGGTTGTATCGTTTATACATATGTATGTTAAAACGTATTCAGTCAGAGTTACAGTATGAGTTAGCACTGAAAAATTGGTTTAATTACCATTTTTTAATTTAAAGAAATTTTATTTGTTCTGCTTATGTACAAATCCTGAGATTTCAAAAAATAAATAAATAAACAACAACTAATAAGTGCAACCCAACAATTGTTATATCTGACAATATTTATCAGACAAGTCAGAACTGACTTTGACCGACAAGTTATTAAAAGAAAGTTAGGCATGATTTATCAGACTAACTGTCTTTAACTTGTCGGTCAAGGTCAGAGATTTATTTCACTTGTTGGACAAGGGCAAAGATTTTTTGACTCATTTTATATCAGTTAAGTCTGCTACAATAAATTTGATTTTGCTCGATAATACATTTACATTATGTAATGCTATTTATTAATAGGTTTCGATATTTTCCTAAAAGGATTTATTAGTCTAGATTTCTTTCAGTAATTTGTCAGTCAGAATCAAAGATTAGTTTCTATTGCTAATTCAAATCAATGGTTTATTTCAACAATTTTTATATTGGTAACACATATTATAAATTTATAAATTTAAAATGATTGGAATGAGACGGAATTAGGCCGTAAACACAATATTGACAAAAACTTTGCTGGGAAAAAAAGTCTGACACAAGCAGGTCGCAATAAAATATTTTCCTGATTCAGCTTGTCTGTCAAGGTCAAAGATTTGTTTGAAATAAGTTAATGTCAGTAAACAAAATAAACTTTTAATTGGCAAATGTTTTATGCGACAAATGATTGTTTTATTTAAATAAAAAAAAGAAAATAAAATGAAAAAAAATACCGCGCGGAGTCTTGAACCCGGGGCGCAGGTTTACAAGGCCGCGCACATTGCCACTGCGTTACGGCCGCTGATAGTCCAAACGTTGATTGTTTTAGACCTATAATCTAAATTGCTTAATGTCAAATGTTCAATATACAGCTGTTGTCATACCCACATCGGACTGTGTATTACTGTAATAAACTTGTTTTAAACGTTAACCTGATCATCCGACCCGATAAAAATTATTCAGCAACTGATGTTGAAATATATAATTCGCATTTTCGCAATTATTCGCTGGCTCTATGTTCGACAGTCAAAAGGCTTCCATGATGAAATATAAGAAAAATAATTGAAATTAACATTGTGTGTTGTGACTCAAATACTTAAGAACAATTATTTACAAATAGAAATGAAATAATATCATTATACCATAATAATAATTCTCAGAATGATTGCAACTTTGTCTATAGAATATCTGACCGCCGTCGTGCGGATAAGGATTCTTATCGGCACGACCGTCTTGCGGATAAGAATTCTTATCGGCAAGACCGTCGTGCCGATAAGGATTCTTATCCGCAAGACGGTCGTGCCGATAGTCACTCCCAAAATGATCACGACGTTAGCCTGATTCAACCTTTAAAAATGCTGATCAGATTTCTTTTATTTTGCGTGACTGTTAAATTTCTTTACGCAGGGGGGGGGGGGGGGGGGGGGGGGGGGTGGGTGGAAGGAGGTGGGCGCAGGGAAAGACCACGCAAACGGCCAGCCAATACATTATTACACATTTTACTGTTTATTGTCGACGAGACGCATATATGTGCGTGTACATGCACACACGCGACCGTTCTTTTGTTTATGAAATCATAGTAGTATAAAGTTTCCTTTTAAAAGGAAAGGCTTGCCAAGTAAGCGCTCATGTAGTTCAATGTTTGCGGTTTATGGTTTGTGGTCTTGGGAGATGGTATCTTACTTGGAGACACTTTTTTCATTTAAAAACGTCCACAACTGTAGTAACAATGAGGTTACGCTACATTCTGGTTGTTCTGACAGTCATATGATAACCTTCAGTAAAAAGGTCAATTTTTGTATTACTGCTATTGAAAAATATTTCATAAAAGCATTTAGAAATAAGGATTTTCGTATTCTGTTTTGTATTGTTACATAAGAAATTTTAGGACATTAGAAGATTTACTGGGAGTTTCGTCCTGTTTTTTTGTGAACTAAGCAGAACTGTGTTTGTACTTTGGAGCAAATGGACTACACATAACTGGTGAAGTGTAATGAAAATAGTCCAAAGGGTATTCAAGTTACAGAGTGGACAACAAAATGTTAATGGGCGTACTAACATACGGACAGAGACAGGTGGACGGGAATTCGATTCCCTGAGCCGTTCGGTTAGGACAAAGTTATGTTCATTATTAGATCGTCAAAACTTGATGTTGAAAAAATACATCTTACATCGGAAAAGTTCTTTTACAAGTCCCTTACACATAAGATGATATATGGTTCATGACTGCTGATATGAGAAGGAAATAGTGAAAGTAGTTCGTCCTGCTAGCCTCATTTGTGACAGACTGGTAGGGAAAAAATCTTACCGTCCGCAACAATGGCTATTATTTAAAGGGGAAACAACTTTAATGACTGTTTGTCTCATTGTTTCTGTTGAAGAAAAGCTGACTACCACTGAGAGGAGGTTATAATGAAAATGATAGTTCCTTCCCAAACAGTTGCCATAGATCGTCTGCAAATATTCAGCTTATTCTTTTTAGTATATTGTCATCACTGAGTTCAGTTATAAGTAGTGGTTAAGCCTGTGGTATGTTGTTGTTGTGTTATTGTTTTACGTGCACGGTAAACAGCTACAAGGATGGTCAGTTAATTTAACTACAATATTCCTGGGAAGGCTTAGCTATCCTAAGCGCTCAACTATTACTAAGTGCACTAGCTTTCGCCAGTAACTGACAGTTGCCCTTCTTGACTCAGCGGAAGCGGAAACGAAAGTAAGTGGCCGGACTGAATATCGAACTCGGGACCTCTGTTTTTTAGTTAAACGCACCATCGACTGCACTATGCGGCCCAGCAAATCTGCGGTATAGAGTATAACTGGTAATTGGTAATGATTACAAGTCAATGTATTTTTGTTGCTTCCACAGGATGTTTGTTTTCAGAATCTAGCGTGTTGTCCTTGGTCATCACATATTTTGTCATTATATAGGGATTTAATGCAAAAAAAAAAGAAGTCTTCTATATTTTAGTAGTTGTTTTATTGTCCACGATAAACAGCTATGATCATGTCGGGACGATCTGTTACCCTAACCACACTATTCCTGGACAGGCTTAGACCTCCTAAGCGGTTAACCAGTACTAAGTGCATATACTTTCACCAGTAACTGACAACTGCCCTTCTAGAATCAGCGAAAGGAAAAACGAAAGTATGTGGCCGGACCGAGTATCGAACCCGGGACCTCTGGCTCTTGAGTCAAAATGCGCTACCGATTGCGCTACGCTGCCTTGACCCTCTAAATTTTATTAACTTTTATTCAAAAAGGAAGGTAACTGTTAAAACAGCATAGGCCTAGAAAATAATGATTTGATGGCAACTGTAAGATACTGATATTTTCCCACACATGTTGTGTTAAACTTTCCTGAATTGAATTTTTTTCAATAAGACACTTACATTAAACTGAATAACATTGTACGTTTATGAAAAAATAAGAAACTGAATTTCAATGTACGCTTATGAAAAAATAAAAAATAGTATCTAGTAAATACGATCAAACACCTTGTCTGTAAAACCAGTAAATGCTTTAAATAAGGCTGTTGGCACAGACCCTGATCAGACTGTTCCAACCAGTAGTCTAATTTGGATATACACTCTACACTGTTTGTACAGGCATAGCAACTATTGTTGAAATATTTCAGTCCAAGTTTACAAACCCCAGAGTCCAAAGTCCAGGTTTTACAAAGCCTGAAATCCAGGTTTTACACAGCCCGAAGTCCAGAGTCCAAAGTCCAGAGTCCAAGTCCAGTCCATATTTTACATAATGCCCGCGAATTGCGCATGTCGTTATTTGACCTTATTTGACAGTGGACAATCAAGAAATATTCAAACACACCGGATAAATCAATAAAAAAAATAATAATAACTCATGTTTTCAGTAAGGCAAAAGATGCTAGACATGTTCGATTATTTGGTGTGCCAGATTGTGGCGTGTCGTTATGTTTCGGTGCTTAGGTAAAGAAACAGTCAAACGAAGTTGCGCCCCGTAGACGCTCTCCATATATTGGTTCTCCACTTGCAATTATGAACCATTCTCGAAGCTGGGAACAAATCAGCGTCTTCCGCTGGAGTGCGCATGACAGGAAGTCTTAACCTGTCTGAATATATGGCTCGCCGCCGAAGCGGCAAGCCAATAAAACAAGCTATAGCCCAATACAACGAGGTGGACGGGGGTGTGGAGATTTGAAACGTCATCCTGTTTTTTTTTTTTCCAGATGTTCCGTTTGACGTCATTACGTAATTTAACGACAGAAAAACTGTACGACTAGACCTATTTCTTATCGTTTTGTTAATTTCTATTCAAACCAGTCTAATTTGGATAATTACTGCCGTTTTGGTGTCGTTACGAAAGAAATCCCGTTGAAAGTAATGTATTTTAAAGGTAATAAAATATGCCTTACCATTTCTTTACCATAGAGCTCCCGCTCGGAGCTTTGGATCGAGTGCTCGCTATAAATGGCATTATTTCTGTCTGCCACTGAGAGCATTGCGAACGAATAAATGAAAAAAAATGTAATGGTTTGTTTAGAAAACTAACTGAGAATACTGATCATCAGCAAAGCGTATTGACCAACAGGGTGCTCTTGGAAAAGATGCACCTATAGCGTCATTTTCTATGAGGTGCCGTCTTATACTTTGGTTCAAAACCTTGAGTAACTCGTATAGCTAGCATCCGTTTATAAAATTGATGATGGATGGATGACTTGCGACTTTACGTCCGTTTCAACAGTGTTTCAGTCATATCAGGACGATGGGAGGATGATAATCAAGGGCTGTGTGCAATGGAACACCATTTACGGTTGAAAAGATTCCCGCCTCCAGCGGGGCTCGAATCTGGGACCGCCATATCAGTAGGTCAGCGCTTAAATAGTCTTGTTTAACTGAGAAGAGCTACGGACTTAACAATTATCAATATCAAACGTATATATAGCGGACGGTCACGCTGAGCATTGCTAGCGGGCTACATTGACGTTTATTATCGGGTATGTGAATGGAAAAATGTTCGGGTTATGGCAGTCCATCACAAATGTGCGTGATGGAAGACTGGTAAGACCTCAGATTGCTCATGTTAAGCATATAATAAGAAAAAGTTCTGATCAAAATACAAAGTACAAGCTCTTTATTACGAATTTTCGGTCCTCATAGGTGCACACATAGTGATACAGAATGAGCAACCAAACAAATCTCAAGGAAAGAATTCCAAATGACAGAATGTCTGCAAAATCAGATCTGTTCTGTTCAGTTCAGTTCAATTCTCCTAACTGAACTGAACTGAACAGAACAGATCTGATTTTGTTCTGGCCGTTCCTCAAGTAAATAAATCTGTAAGTTTTCATGAGCGAATGGCAGTAGTACAGTGGACTCGACAGTATCGGATCATCGACAGTATCGGATCACTCTTAGGTTATCACCAATTTTTCTCACAAATGAAGCGAATATTTTTTACCATTATATTACAGTCATCAAGTTCGACCAATGGCAAAGTGCAGGGTGAAAAATTCGATCGAAATCTGCGGCTGAGAAACAAATCAGAGTTGTTGAAAAGCTTGGCCCCTCTTCAGCGGCGCTTGCATTTTGCCTGTTGCTCGTTACCCCCAAGATAGATTCGGTTATTTAAACTATTTTATCAGTAGGCGATTGAAACCAATTTTGCTTCGCAATGTGTCCTGGCATCCCCAAAAATTGCAGGCAGTCAAAATTTTTGTGACATCCCAGTATTTGATGAAACTAAAGACTTGAAAAGGCAGGCACCGATGTGCGACAGTAACGGATCGTTATATAATTTGAACTGAAATACAGGCCTCAGCTGGAAACTGCATGTTGGATGTATGGTCTGATGCTGAAAACAAGTCATAAATCAACTACCTGAGTGGCTGCTGTGTCTTTTTTTCAAAGAAAATCAGTTTAAAACTAACACAGCATCCTTTTTGTAAAATATTCCCCCATCCCAAACCCCACATTCTAGCGTATGATAATGAAGGTTATGCGTAGCACAACCAAGCTTCTGCTAAACATTCTGTTGAAACATTCGAGATCAGCTCGCATGAATGAATGTGAACCCAATAATGACTGGCGTTCATCGAATGGACATCTGTACACTGTGAAGACTCAGATTAATGCCGGAGAACTCGTTGAATGACCATGTAGTGTTTATACACTGATTGCACTGAAATATCGTTAAGGCGGAAAATCACCGTAAATTGTTGATCCTGATCAGACACCACGGTCTTATCAGGGTCTACACTTTGCAAAGGCAGCTTATGATCTTTACTGTTTGAGTAGTTCCATGCCAAGAATTTTTGGCATGTTTGTAGTTTTGTATACATTCAACTGTTTTTTTTTTTAACAGACAAAACTGTTGGTGGTGAAGGACCACATGAAAAATATCGTTGAAAGGCCGTAAAAGTTTCCTCAGAGAGTTTAATAGGTCCAACTGTTTATGTAGCAAAATTATTGAAGCTACGAAGGTTGTCAGAATGCCTCGGAGAAACTCTCCTATAAAATAATATCATATGATCCGATACTGTCGCACCTGATTCGTTACTGTCACAGGACCCTCCCGTAAGTTTGCATAGGTTATCTGCCCTTAAAGGAATAAATTTCGTAGATATTTTGACATGGATAGATAGAAGGGATATTTTGCAATTGTTTTGTGTCATAACATACATACTTTTAGCTTTCACATACAACAAAACGGGAGTTTTATTGAAATTGATCCGATACTGTCGAGTCCACTGTAGTAAAGAAGTATATCACACCTTCAGTAAAACATATTCTGATGCATATATTACTTAGATATCCAAAAAGATAGTAAGTATTGATTGAAATAGTCTACGTGTCATTCAAAAACTACTTTTACGATGTCGGTCAAACAAAATAAATGATAAAACCGATTACAAACTATAAAAAAAGTTCATTATCTCCCTTGCATTTGCTAGAGCTCCATTTAGTCCTCGTCTGCTCACCTGATGGTTTACTTTACAATGAGTTTGCTCACCTGGGAATTTCATGTAAAACTAAGATTAAGGTGTGAATTTTCCCCATAAACAAAAAGTTATACGGATCACTGATTTTTGCTTCGCATTTATGTCTTTGACGTGTAACTTGCATGACAAATGAATTTTCAAGTGTTTCTGTTTATAGTAGTACGTTAAACATACGTTGACGTCATTGTTGAGATTAATTGTAAATTATCCTCAAACGGATAGTTAAAATAATGATTAATTGTATATACATTTTACACCTTTTAGGCTTACATTACTTACATAACAGACAACACTGAATAGTTTTGACTTTATGTATGTGACCTTGACCGCATTTCAAGGTTATTGTACACTATCTAATCCTTTAAGATCACAGTGCTGCTTTTGACAATTCTTCTTTTTTGGCTTACTGAGTATCGCCCCCCCTCCCGCCCCCGCCCCCTTGACCCAGCTTCCCACTCATATATATTGCGAACTTGCCATGCATAAAGTCTGCTGCATAAAGGAAATGCTGGGTCTCGAGGGGGAAAGTACTTGTATCTTAATTATTTAGTGAAGCGTTCCCCTTTGGCTGTTTAGACCGGAAGTGTAACTATGGCTTTGCAAGTTTAAATGCCAATCAGGCGTAACAAGAAGAAAATCATTGCTTTGTATTGTGATATGCATGTATTTAGCATGCATTTATGACAAAAACTTATGGAATGAATGACCGATTTCAATATTTTTATTACCTCAAAAAATGAGGTAATTAGGGTAGGAAAGGTCGGCTTGGATTATCTCCCCATGTCTTTGGGTCTGATCTGATTTCACACAGTTTACATATTTGTGGAAGCATTGCCGCTAAGAAAAAATATGCACACTTTATACCTTTGAAAATTCGAATCTGTCGTGCCGGTCAAATGGGGAAAATCCACAACTTAAGCATAGAAGTCCTTTACTCTCCTGTCCTTTAATCGATTTAAAGTCACAATTTGAGGCGTAACTAACGAACCAATAAATGGAATTTCATTGAACTTCGGTAACAATATGTACCATCATAACATGGTGACGCGTGTCAAGTGTTGTCAGAATTGCATCATTAATGCAAGAGTTATTGCCCTTGTATTGATTTAAAACCTGCAAATTGCCCATTACTAAGGTACCCGTGAATGAAATTTAATGAAACTGAAGAAATTAATGTATTGCAATATTAGGTTGATACACTCACAGATTTGCCAGATTTTCCCCATTTGACCGGCACGACAGATTCGAATTTTCAAAGGTATAAAGTGCCATGCGTTCACGCTTTACAAAGAACACCTTCCATTCCCCTAAAGAGAACACTCAGGACACTGTAAAGAGAAGTGTTTGTATGTGGTATTTGCTTCCCTGTTCTGAACCTGAGATGAGTTTGCTCCAGTGGGAGCAGATTCTTTCCTACTCACAAAAGGAGGCAACTCTTGTGCTTTCCTGTTTGGTTCCCTGGGCTGTAACGCTTTCGCAGGGGGTCTGCTCTCGAGCAAATTCTTTCATTAAGGAGTTGGCTCCGGTTTAGGTGCCCAGAGATTGGGGCGGCTGAGTCACTTCCCAGTCACCTTATCATTTATATACTTTAACATGTATGCTTGGTAAGCGAGCAGAAGTCAGGATCTGGAAATTGTATGTACCTAACATTTCGTTGGTGACAGTTGGCGTGTTTAAGTGGTAGTTCAGTAGTCAGCGCGAACCCGGGTAGTGGCGTTAAAAATTCGGCATCTGAACACACTTCATTAACTTGCAGAGATGACATTAGAAAAAAGTGTGCCGTCTTTTGGATCGCGACATTAAACCGGACCCTCTGCAGGATGAGGCATCCCCTGTGCAGTTGAAAGATACCTTTCGTATACACATTGCTACGAGGAGGTTCATTCTGCAAAACTGGAGTGTACATCGTACACCTGCTCGTAATCCTCGAGACAGTATACATAGAACGAGAACTTCCAGACATGGTATGTGGGTGCACCTCCATAAATTTTCTTACCCGGTCGACAGGACCCTTCCTGCGGTCGATCATTCTGGGTTGGATTGATTAGGAAAAAGACTTTTCCTTTTATTTAGCCCCGATTCGGGACGAGAGCGCACTGATGTTGTGTGACCTGTTGGTAGTAGTATCGACGTTGCCCCCGCACCTCAGCGGAACGAATCCATAGCCACAGTAACGGGGCGCCGAGCGGGTGTGATCTGTTTTTTTAGATACTTTATATTTAAAAAATGATTTGATTAAATATTTTCAGGTAGACTATTTTCAATAGAAAGTCATAAAGTTTTATTACTAAATAAATGCACCGAACTAAATATTAGGACTTCTGGATCCAGAAAAATTCTGTATATGAAATTTATACTTAGCTTAACACAGTCTTAATAAACACAGTCTTAATAACGGACAGACGGACAGAAAGTCAATAGCAGTTATCAAATTACAAGGGAGACAACTACTCCAAAAATAATAATGTTCTGGTTCTGAAAAATAATAATCTATATAGCATCCGGGCAATCCAAAAATAATAATCTGCTGTTTCTAATTTTAGAAACACCACATTATTATTATATTTGGGGTGCCCGGATGTTAACGATTATTATTTTTGGAAACAGAACATTATCAATTTGGAGTGCCCGGATGTCATAGATTATTATTTAAGGAATGAATTTCATTTTTCAGATGTTTATCGAAGTGTAAACTACATTGGGTCACGTGCAAAGTGAATGAACCCCGAAGGGGTTCATGTAAACTTTGCTAGTGACCCAATGTAGTTTACACTTCGATAAACATCTGAAAAATTAAGTTCATTGCTTATATTTACATTCGTTTTAATCAAATCTTTCATGAAAAATATTGTATAAGCGCCAAACTTGAAGCAGTAAAACACGTACACGCACTTTTTATTGCTAACAGCAGAACGGCATGTATGACGTCATGACGTTGCTGACGTCCAATCACGTTGTAGAAAGCCATTGTTTATTTTGACGTCATTCACGTCGCGTGTCTCAATGTAATTATTGGAATGTAAACAACATTACGTTCCAATGGTTTACTGTAGGGCTTTTCAGTAAATACACCAAGAATGTAAATATTGTAAAATATAATCTGCGGCAAAATAATAATCAGCAACCACGTGTTTGTGAATGATCATGATATTGACAATATGATGATAATTATTCCTACCGACGATTTTTATTTTCGGAGGATAATCTTTAGCCCGTAGTAAACCTAACTATATAAAGTGGTGGGTGTATAATAATAATAATATGGACGGACGCTCGGCGCCCCGTTACTGCGGCTATGGATACGTTCCGCTGAGGTGCGGGGGTAACGTCGATATGAGAATTGAAATATGATGATAATAATAATAATAATAATAATAATTGAGTCTAAAGAAGAATCTCACATTTTGCCGTATGGGACCCCCGGAGATTATTATTAAAATTCTAAACATTATTATAATTTGAGTAGCGTACATACGCAAAATAATAATAATAATCTGGGGTCCACTCTGGCTTTCCATAGCGTGCACAATGGAACTTATTACAAAAGAACCATTGGTCCTGTAGCTCACCTGAGTCCATTCATCTTCAGCTGTCAAGGGTAAGTAACTCTAAGGTGAATAGTACAACATGACTGAATTTCGAATTTGCCTGAAACTGTATAGCTGTCCTAGTTATCAGCATTTGATTAAAGACAGGGATGGTACTATATAAGGAGGATTAACGTCCATAACCTCCACAATGTCTTTCTGTCTCTTGATCACATAGTGTCAACACCTCCAGTCAGCCAATAAACTCATCAGAACTGTCAATTCTGGTCCACTTATTGGTCAACTAAATTTTCACACCTTTACCCGTTCAGGTAACATTGCTATGTGCTGGGAACCAGACCCCCGGCAGAGAAGTCCTGTTTTTAAGATTTAATAGGAAACTAGAAAATTGTGTCTGTAAGACACAAATGATGCCCCCGCCTGTCACAGGACACGTGCACATCCCTAAAGCACCTTCTAAAGCACAAATACTATCTACAAATTGAAAATGTTACACAAACTCCATACCCTTCAGTACAAAATTGCTGCCGAAAATGACTAAGTTTACAAGGCCACAATTCTGTCAAAATCAGTTAGAGCTCCAAGAAAAATGCACATGCACATTTTCAATATGTCCACAACATGCATGCAAGGTTTGAAAGAGATCCACTGAAAACTGTGGGAGAAGTTGATTACACAATCATTATACCTTCCAATGCAAACATTTGCCTAAAATGACGAAGTTCAAAAGGCTGTAATTCTGTTAAAATTAATTTTAGCCTCATCAAAAACTATATGCACATTATCAATATGTCCATAACATGTATGCAGGATTTGAAAACGATCTATTGAAAACTGTTGCAGGAGTTGATTACACAAGCTCCATACCCTACAATGCAAAAATTTGCCTAAAGTGACTAAGTTAAAAAGGCTGTAATTCTGTCAAAATTAGTTTTAGCCCCATCAAAAACCCATATGCACATTTTCAATATGTCCACAACATGTATGCAAGGTTTGAAAAAGATCCATTGAAAACTGTTGGAGGAGTTGATTACACAAGCTCCATATCCCACAATGCAAAAAATGCCTAAAATGGCTAAATCCAAAAGGTCGTAACTCTGTCAAAATCGATTCCAGCTCTATTAAAATCCCACTTGCACATCTTCAATATGTCCACAATAAGTATGCAAAGTTTGAAAAAGATCCATAAAACGCCGTGGGAGGAGTAAATTACACAAACTCTATACCATAAAGTGTGGCGAACGGACGGACGGACAGACAGGGGCAAATCTTAATGGCCCCTGACTATCGTCACGGGGGCATAAAGATAAAGTCTTACTGGCCGGGACAGGATCCATTATGGGCTATTTAAGCATTAAAGGGCAAGTAACTCAAAGGCAAAATGTATAATATAGCCGAATTTCGAACTCATCTGAGAAGTTATGCCTGTCGTTGTTAACAACAAGTTTGACGAAGTTCCAATAAAACTGGCTTCAATTTAAACATTTTATCTTAGACTTTCTGAGAAATCTATCCCCTAAACATTTTCTCATATAAAAGCTAACGTGCTAAAGTTGATCTTGCGATTAAGTCACAGTCTTTACAGGATCATTATTTGAACAAATTTTGTAGAGCGTGAGTCCCAAATGCTAAATACAAAGTTTCAAGGCTATAGTCCTTTTGGTTCTGGAGAAGAAGATTTTTGAACAGTTTCACCATGATATATGAGTATAACGGACATATTGGTTATGTGACCATCACCCTTTGAACGTACTTTCTTTCTCTTGACATTGGGACACTCCACGTGAAATATGGTTTAAATCGGCCCAGTTGCTTTAGAGAAAAAGATGCTTGAAATGTTGACCGGCGATTAAATCATAGTGACCTAGGACAAAGGTCAAAGAATGACTTTTGACCTTTAGCATAATAATCTCTTTATCTACTCATTCGATTAAACTCATATTAATATTGAACCTCAGGATTAAGAAGTTTCTGGAAAATCCACAGTTAAAACATTCCCCATATAATCGCATGACTCACCAAAGTTGACCTTGCCATCATTTAGGTAAAGGTCAACGTAGTGTCATCGTTTGAACATACTAAAATATGCCTAAGTCCCCTCAGCTACATACAAAGTTTCAAGGTCATTGGCTGTATGATTCCGAAGAAGGAGATTTTTAATGGTTTTTACCATATATGGGGTTGGTGGCCATCTTACTCATATGACAACACTCCCCGAACAAACTTTGAAAATGTTGACGGGTACCAGACTCTCATTGACCTTGAACAATGGTCAAAGAATGGTCTTTGACCTTTAGCAACATAATTTCTTCATTTGCTCATTTCACTAACTATATATATATTAAATATTATATCTTAGCCTTAAATCCACTGTTAAAGCCTATCCCTTTTAAACGCAAGACCCACAAAATTGACACTGCCAAAATTTAGGTCAAGGTCAACCAAGGTTTATGTTTGAACACACTATCATAGATCTGAGTCCCCAATGCTATATACAAAGTTTCACGGTCATTAGATTTTGGGTCTAAGGAAGAAGACTTTTTCAAGAATTTACCATATATGGGCCTGGCCGCCATCTTGCTTACGAGACCAACACAGCCCGAAAAAACTTTTATTCCCCTGACATAGGAAGACTCCGTATGACATATGGCTTTAGTTGGACCACTGGCTTCAGAGGAGAAGATGTTTGGACATGTTGAACAAAGGTCAAAGAATGAACATGGATCTTTAGCAACATAATGTCTTTATATACCAAGTATAAGCTTTCACAAAAAGCTTGCCCCACCGTTAGCAACAACTTTTACTGAGGACCATATCAATATGTATGCATTTGACTCATTTTCTGGATCATCATGACGTTTGTACTTGTATACGCGCGCGCTTAGACAGGACGTCCTCGATCAGCTGGCGAGGTCAGCAAATAAATTTGACCAACCCTCCGGGTACACATCGTTAAATCAAACATTGCCATCAAACATTGAATCAACATTTATCCAACGTAATGAAGTTGGGTTGACGCTGATTCAATGTTGATTTAATGGTGCGTGCATGCTAGGCTGTCTTGAGAAATGTTTCGGCACTAAGTAACACTAAAAGACCGTGTCCGTGTCAATACTTTTCTGGTACTTGTGGATCTGATCAGTGGTTCAGGTGTCCTCACTAATTATATGCAGCTGCTGATAATTATACCCAGAGTGGGGGAGAGATAAGAGTAATATAAAAATCTTTCATGGTTCATGATTCAATTACTGAGTTCAGCACAGAAATGCGTCTTGAAATCACCCTGTATGCAGCAGTGAAGGGGCCTTGTGAGAAAAATAGATATTCGTCTTGTTAGAACTTAGAAGAATCTGATTAGCACGGGTTACACTATCTGACCATACCCTCCATTCTTTCGTAATAATTTTGTGGTGGTTTGCACAGGTTGGGTGACTCTACAATATTATCAAACCATTGATACCATGACGTTAAGCCACTTTTTCGCGTTGCGACCCGATTAACAGGTGTTGATACACTTCAGAGTTTTATAGCCAATGTCAGTTGTTAAGTTATTTATGAGGTCTAATTAATCGGTATAGTTTAAACTTTGAACTGCTATTTTATGAAGTGGAATGGAATGGACAATCTTCTCCACTTCATTTCCATGGATTTGGGATGGCATTTATTTGGTTTGCCCTCAAGGCGATAAATTCCGTTCAGTACGAGTAACACCCCAAGCTCTGGGGACATACTGTAGCCCCGGACTGTAGCCATTGGAATGTTGTTTATCTCCTCCATTCCAGTCCATGTTTTAAACTATGCCCCGCTATCTTATATAGCATGAATATTTTACGTTTCTATGGCAGTTAAGAAATATTAAATTCAAAACTATAATCATTAATTAATTAAAATCAAAGCTACAAAACAGTTAAAAGTGCCAAAATTTTCTATCAGCTCAGTAAAATGAAACAAGATCAACCATGGATATATAAAAGAAAAGCACATTTCTCATGTTTTCAGTTCGTGTCCTAATATGATATCTCTCAGCGGTAATGCTAGTGAGTAGTGATAAAACTTGATTCTAAAAATACGGCAGTTACGCGATAGCTGGAGAAATACCATCCGCGGTGATGTTCGGTTTTCTTCGCTGGGGGTTTATAAAATGTCTGATTACTGGGTGTATGACCTCAAATCTTGTTGGTCATATATGATAAGACTAGATTCTAATAAAATGATCTGGCGAGGATATCGGCACGACCGTCGTGCCGATAAGAATCCTTATCGGCAAGACGGTCGTGCGGATAAGAATCCTTATCGGCAAGACGGTCGTGCGGATAAGAATTCCTATCCGCACGACGGCGATCAGATACTCCATTACAGATACTCCATTACAGATGCTATGGTCTTTCTTACAATGGTTTCATACAACACCGTGTCAGCAATTCATATGAAGGATGTTAAATAACTTTAAAAATGGTATAAAAGCATCTAATGGCCATCTTTTAAGTTGTTAAAACGTCTGAGAACCGGCACCCAGCTTTACCGCTAACGGGGGCAATCTTATTTTGGGCATATTCCAGTTCGATGTGCACAGGTTGTATCGTTTATACATATGTATGTTAAAACGTATTCAGTCAGAGTTACAGTATGAGTTAGCACTGAAAAATTGGTTTAATTACCATTTTTTAATTTAAAGAAATTTTATTTGTTCTGCTTATGTACAAATCCTGAGATTTCAAAAAATAAATAAATAAACAACAACTAATAAGTGCAACCCAACAATTGTTATATCTGACAATATTTATCAGACAAGTCAGAACTGACTTTGACCGACAAGTTATTAAAAGAAAGTTAGGCATGATTTATCAGACTAACTGTCTTTAACTTGTCGGTCAAGGTCAGAGATTTATTTCACTTGTTGGACAAGGGCAAAGATTTTTTGACTCATTTTATATCAGTTAAGTCTGCTACAATAAATTTGATTTTGCTCGATAATACATTTACATTATGTAATGCTATTTATTAATAGGTTTCGATATTTTCCTAAAAGGATTTATTAGTCTAGATTTCTTTCAGTAATTTGTCAGTCAGAATCAAAGATTAGTTTCTATTGCTAATTCAAATCAATGGTTTATTTCAACAATTTTTATATTGGTAACACATATTATAAATTTATAAATTTAAAATGATTGGAATGAGACGGAATTAGGCCGTAAACACAATATTGACAAAAACTTTGCTGGGAAAAAAAGTCTGACACAAGCAGGTCGCAATAAAATATTTTCCTGATTCAGCTTGTCTGTCAAGGTCAAAGATTTGTTTGAAATAAGTTAATGTCAGTAAACAAAATAAACTTTTAATTGGCAAATGTTTTATGCGACAAATGATTGTTTTATTTAAATAAAAAAAAGAAAATAAAATGAAAAAAAATACCGCGCGGAGTCTTGAACCCGGGGCGCAGGTTTACAAGGCCGCGCACATTGCCACTGCGTTACGGCCGCTGATAGTCCAAACGTTGATTGTTTTAGACCTATAATCTAAATTGCTTAATGTCAAATGTTCAATATACAGCTGTTGTCATACCCACATCGGACTGTGTATTACTGTAATAAACTTGTTTTAAACGTTAACCTGATCATCCGACCCGATAAAAATTATTCAGCAACTGATGTTGAAATATATAATTCGCATTTTCGCAATTATTCGCTGGCTCTATGTTCGACAGTCAAAAGGCTTCCATGATGAAATATAAGAAAAATAATTGAAATTAACATTGTGTGTTGTGACTCAAATACTTAAGAACAATTATTTACAAATAGAAATGAAATAATATCATTATACCATAATAATAATTCTCAGAATGATTGCAACTTTGTCTATAGAATATCTGACCGCCGTCGTGCGGATAAGGATTCTTATCGGCACGACCGTCTTGCGGATAAGAATTCTTATCGGCAAGACCGTCGTGCCGATAAGGATTCTTATCCGCAAGACGGTCGTGCCGATAGTCACTCCCAAAATGATCACGACGTTAGCCTGATTCAACACTTAAAAATGCTGATCAGATTTCTTTTATTTTGCGTGACTGTTAAATTTCTTTACGCAGGGGGGGGGGGGGGGGGGGGGGGGGGGGTGGAAGGAGGTGGGCGCAGGGAAAGACCACGCAAACGGCCAGCCAATACATTATTACACATTTTACTGTTTATTGTCGACGAGACGCATATATGTGCGTGTACATGCACACACGCGACCGTTCTTTTGTTTATGAAATCATAGTAGTATAAAGTTTCCTTTTAAAAGGAAAGGCTTGCCAAGTAAGCGCTCATGTAGTTCAATGTTTGCGGTTTATGGTTTGTGGTCTTGGGAGATGGTATCTTACTTGGAGACACTTTTTTCATTTAAAAACGTCCACAACTGTAGTAACAATGAGGTTACGCTACATTCTGGTTGTTCTGACAGTCATATGATAACCTTCAGTAAAAAGGTCAATTTTTGTATTACTGCTATTGAAAAATATTTCATAAAAGCATTTAGAAATAAGGATTTTCGTATTCTGTTTTGTATTGTTACATAAGAAATTTTAGGACATTAGAAGATTTACTGGGAGTTTCGTCCTGTTTTTTTGTGAACTAAGCAGAACTGTGTTTGTACTTTGGAGCAAATGGACTACACATAACTGGTGAAGTGTAATGAAAATAGTCCAAAGGGTATTCAAGTTACAGAGTGGACAACAAAATGTTAATGGGCGTACTAACATACGGACAGAGACAGGTGGACGGGAATTCGATTCCCTGAGCCGTTCGGTTAGGACAAAGTTATGTTCATTATTAGATCGTCAAAACTTGATGTTGAAAAAATACATCTTACATCGGAAAAGTTCTTTTACAAGTCCCTTACACATAAGATGATATATGGTTCATGACTGCTGATATGAGAAGGAAATAGTGAAAGTAGTTCGTCCTGCTAGCCTCATTTGTGACAGACTGGTAGGGAAAAAATCTTACCGTCCGCAACAATGGCTATTATTTAAAGGGGAAACAACTTTAATGACTGTTTGTCTCATTGTTTCTGTTGAAGAAAAGCTGACTACCACTGAGAGGAGGTTATAATGAAAATGATAGTTCCTTCCCAAACAGTTGCCATAGATCGTCTGCAAATATTCAGCTTATTCTTTTTAGTATATTGTCATCACTGAGTTCAGTTATAAGTAGTGGTTAAGCCTGTGGTATGTTGTTGTTGTGTTATTGTTTTACGTGCACGGTAAACAGCTACAAGGATGGTCAGTTAATTTAACTACAATATTCCTGGGAAGGCTTAGCTATCCTAAGCGCTCAACTATTACTAAGTGCACTAGCTTTCGCCAGTAACTGACAGTTGCCCTTCTTGACTCAGCGGAAGCGGAAACGAAAGTAAGTGGCCGGACTGAATATCGAACTCGGGACCTCTGTTTTTTAGTTAAACGCACCATCGACTGCACTATGCGGCCCAGCAAATCTGCGGTATAGAGTATAACTGGTAATTGGTAATGATTACAAGTCAATGTATTTTTGTTGCTTCCACAGGATGTTTGTTTTCAGAATCTAGCGTGTTGTCCTTGGTCATCACATATTTTGTCATTATATAGGGATTTAATGCAAAAAAAAAAGAAGTCTTCTATATTTTAGTAGTTGTTTTATTGTCCACGATAAACAGCTATGATCATGTCGGGACGATCTGTTACCCTAACCACACTATTCCTGGACAGGCTTAGACCTCCTAAGCGGTTAACCAGTACTAAGTGCATATACTTTCACCAGTAACTGACAACTGCCCTTCTAGAATCAGCGAAAGGAAAAACGAAAGTATGTGGCCGGACCGAGTATCGAACCCGGGACCTCTGGCTCTTGAGTCAAAATGCGCTACCGATTGCGCTACGCTGCCTTGACCCTCTAAATTTTATTAACTTTTATTCAAAAAGGAAGGTAACTGTTAAAACAGCATAGGCCTAGAAAATAATGATTTGATGGCAACTGTAAGATACTGATATTTTCCCACACATGTTGTGTTAAACTTTCCTGAATTGAATTTTTTTCAATAAGACACTTACATTAAACTGAATAACATTGTACGTTTATGAAAAAATAAGAAACTGAATTTCAATGTACGCTTATGAAAAAATAAAAAATAGTATCTAGTAAATACGATCAAACACCTTGTCTGTAAAACCAGTAAATGCTTTAAATAAGGCTGTTGGCACAGACCCTGATCAGACTGTTCCAACCAGTAGTCTAATTTGGATATACACTCTACACTGTTTGTACAGGCATAGCAACTATTGTTGAAATATTTCAGTCCAAGTTTACAAACCCCAGAGTCCAAAGTCCAGGTTTTACAAAGCCTGAAATCCAGGTTTTACACAGCCCGAAGTCCAGAGTCCAAAGTCCAGAGTCCAAGTCCAGTCCATATTTTACATAATGCCCGCGAATTGCGCATGTCGTTATTTGACCTTATTTGACAGTGGACAATCAAGAAATATTCAAACACACCGGATAAATCAATAAAAAAAATAATAATAACTCATGTTTTCAGTAAGGCAAAAGATGCTAGACATATTCGATTATTTGGTGTGCCAGATTGTGGCGTGTCGTTATGTTTCGGTGCTTAGGTAAAGAAACAGTCAAACGAAGTTGCGCCCCGTAGACGCTCTCCATATATTGGTTCTCCACTTGCAATTATGAACCATTCTCGAAGCTGGGAACAAATCAGCGTCTTCCGCTGGAGTGCGCATGACAGGAAGTCTTAACCTGTCTGAATATATGGCTCGCCGCCGAAGCGGCAAGCCAATAAAACAAGCTATAGCCCAATACAACGAGGTGGACGGGGGTGTGGAGATTTGAAACGTCATCCTGTTTTTTTTTTTTCCAGATGTTCCGTTTGACGTCATTACGTAATTTAACGACAGAAAAACTGTACGACTAGACCTATTTCTTATCGTTTTGTTAATTTCTATTCAAACCAGTCTAATTTGGATAATGACTGCCGTTTTGGTGTCGTTACGAAAGAAATCCCGTTGAAAGTAATGTATTTTAAAGGTAATAAAATATGCCTTACCATTTCTTTACCATAGAGCTCCCGCTCGGAGCTTTGGATCGAGTGCTCGCTATAAATGGCATTATTTCTGTCTGCCACTGAGAGCATTGCGAACGAATAAATGAAAAAAAATGTAATGGTTTGTTTAGAAAACTAACTGAGAATACTGATCATCAGCAAAGCGTATTGACCAACAGGGTGCTCTTGGAAAAGATGCACCTATAGCGTCATTTTCTATGAGGTGCCGTCTTATACTTTGGTTCAAAACCTTGAGTAACTCGTATAGCTAGCATCCGTTTATAAAATTGATGATGGATGGATGACTTGCGACTTTACGTCCGTTTCAACAGGGTTTCAGTCATATCAGGACGATGGGAGGATGATAATCAAGGGCTGTGTGCAATGGAACACCATTTACGGTTGAAAAGATTCCCGCCTCCAGCGGGGCTCGAATCTGGGACCGCCATATCAGTAGGTCAGCGCTTAAATAGTCTTGTTTAACTGAGAAGAGCTACGGACTTAACAATTATCAATATCAAACGTATATATAGCGGACGGTCACGCTGAGCATTGCTAGCGGGCTACATTGACGTTTATTATCGGGTATGTGAATGGAAAAATGTTCGGGTTATGGCAGTCCATCACAAATGTGCGTGATGGAAGACTGGTAAGACCTCAGATTGCTCATGTTAAGCATATAATAAGAAAAAGTTCTGATCAAAATACAAAGTACAAGCTCTTTATTACGAATTTTCGGTCCTCATAGGTGCACACATAGTGATACAGAATGAGCAACCAAACAAATCTCAAGGAAAGAATTCCAAATGACAGAATGTCTGCAAAATCAGATCTGTTCTGTTCAGTTCAGTTCAATTCTCCTAACTGAACTGAACTGAACAGAACAGATCTGATTTTGTTCTGGCCGTTCCTCAAGTAAATAAATCTGTAAGTTTTCATGAGCGAATGGCAGTAGTACAGTGGACTCGACAGTATCGGATCATCGACAGTATCGGATCACTCTTAGGTTATCACCAATTTTTCTCACAAATGAAGCGAATATTTTTTACCATTATATTACAGTCATCAAGTTCGACCAATGGCAAAGTGCAGGGTGAAAAATTCGATCGAAATCTGCGGCTGAGAAACAAATCAGAGTTGTTGAAAAGCTTGGCCCCTCTTCAGCGGCGCTTGCATTTTGCCTGTTGCTCGTTACCCCCAAGATAGATTCGGTTATTTAAACTATTTTATCAGTAGGCGATTGAAACCAATTTTGCTTCGCAATGTGTCCTGGCATCCCCAAAAATTGCAGGCAGTCAAAATTTTTGTGACATCCCAGTATTTGATGAAACTAAAGACTTGAAAAGGCAGGCACCGATGTGCGACAGTAACGGATCGTTATATAATTTGAACTGAAATACAGGCCTCAGCTGGAAACTGCATGTTGGATGTATGGTCTGATGCTGAAAACAAGTCATAAATCAACTACCTGAGTGGCTGCTGTGTCTTTTTTTCAAAGAAAATCAGTTTAAAACTAACACAGCATCCTTTTTGTAAAATATTCCCCCATCCCAAACCCCACATTCTAGCGTATGATAATGAAGGTTATGCGTAGCACAACCAAGCTTCTGCTAAACATTCTGTTGAAACATTCGAGATCAGCTCGCATGAATGAATGTGAACCCAATAATGACTGGCGTTCATCGAATGGACATCTGTACACTGTGAAGACTCAGATTAATGCCGGAGAACTCGTTGAATGACCATGTAGTGTTTATACACTGATTGCACTGAAATATCGTTAAGGCGGAAAATCACCGTAAATTGTTGATCCTGATCAGACACCACGGTCTTATCAGGGTCTACACTTTGCAAAGGCAGCTTATGATCTTTACTGTTTGAGTAGTTCCATGCCAAGAATTTTTGGCATGTTTGTAGTTTTGTATACATTCAACTGTTTTTTTTTTAACAGACAAAACTGTTGGTGGTGAAGGACCACATGAAAAATATCGTTGAAAGGCCGTAAAAGTTTCCTCAGAGAGTTTAATAGGTCCAACTGTTTATGTAGCAAAATTATTGAAGCTACGAAGGTTGTCAGAATGCCTCGGAGAAACTCTCCTATAAAATAATATCATATGATCCGATACTGTCGCACCTGATTCGTTACTGTCACAGGACCCTCCCGTAAGTTTGCATAGGTTATCTGCCCTTAAAGGAATAAATTTCGTAAATATTTTGACATGGATAGATAGAAGGGATATTTTGCAATTGTTTTGTGTCATAACATACATACTTTTAGCTTTCACATACAACAAAACGGGAGTTTTATTGAAATTGATCCGATACTGTCGAGTCCACTGTAGTAAAGAAGTATATCACACCTTCAGTAAAACATATTCTGATGCATATATTACTTAGATATCCAAAAAGATAGTAAGTATTGATTGAAATAGTCTACGTGTCATTCAAAAACTACTTTTACGATGTCGGTCAAACAAAATAAATGATAAAACCGATTACAAACTATAAAAAAAGTTCATTATCTCCCTTGCATTTGCTAGAGCTCCATTTAGTCCTCGTCTGCTCACCTGATGGTATACTTTACAATGAGTTTGCTCACCTGGGAATTTCATGTAAAACTAAGATTAAGGTGTGAATTTTCCCCATAAACAAAAAGTTATACGGATCACTGATTTTTGCTTCGCATTTATGTCTTTGACGTGTAACTTGCATGACAAATGAATTTTCAAGTGTTTCTGTTTATAGTAGTACGTTAAACATACGTTGACGTCATTGTTGAGATTAATTGTAAATTATCCTCAAACGGATAGTTAAAATAATGATTAATTGTATATACATTTTACACCTTTTAGGCTTACATTACTTACATAACAGACAACACTGAATAGTTTTGACTTTATGTATGTGACCTTGACCGCATTTCAAGGTTATTGTACACTATCTAATCCTTTAAGATCACAGTGCTGCTTTTGACAATTCTTCTTTTTTGGCTTACTGAGTATCGTCCCCCCTCCCGCCCCCGCCCCCTTGACCCAGCTTCCCACTCATATATATTGCGAACTTGCCATGCATAAAGTCTGCTGCATAAAGGAAATGCTGGGTCTCGAGGGGGAAAGTACTTGTATCTTAATTATTTAGTGAAGCGTTCCCCTTTGGCTGTTTAGACCGGAAGTGTAACTATGGCTTTGCAAGTTTAAATGCCAATCAGGCGTAACAAGAAGAAAATCATTGCTTTGTATTGTGATATGCATGTATTTAGCATGCATTTATGACAAAAACTTATGGAATGAATGACCGATTTCAATATTTTTATTACCTCAAAAAATGAGGTAATTAGGGTAGGAAAGGTCGGCTTGGATTATCTCCCCATGTCTTTGGGTCTGATCTGATTTCACACAGTTTACATATTTGTGGAAGCATTGCCGCTAAGAAAAAATATGCACACTTTATACCTTTGAAAATTCGAATCTGTCGTGCCGGTCAAATGGGGAAAATCCACAACTTAAGCATAGAAGTCCTTTACTCTCCTGTCCTTTAATCGATTTAAAGTCACAATTTGAGGCGTAACTAACGAACCAATAAATGGAATTTCATTGAACTTCGGTAACAATATGTACCATCATAACATGGTGACGCGTGTCAAGTGTTGTCAGAATTGCATCATTAATGCAAGAGTTATTGCCCTTGTATTGATTTAAAACCTGCAAATTGCCCATTACTAAGGTACCCGTGAATGAAATTTAATGAAACTGAAGAAATTAATGTATTGCAATATTAGGTTGATACACTCACAGATTTGCCAGATTTTCCCCATTTGACCGGCACGACAGATTCGAATTTTCAAAGGTATAAAGTGCCATGCGTTCACGCTTTACAAAGAACACCTTCCATTCCCCTAAAGAGAACACTCAGGACACTGTAAAGAGAAGTGTTTGTATGTGGTATTTGCTTCCCTGTTCTGAACCTGAGATGAGTTTTCTCCAGTGGGAGCAGATTCTTTCCTACTCACAAAAGGAGGCAACTCTTGTGCTTTCCTGTTTGGTTCCCTGGGCTGTAACGCTTTCGCAGGGGGTCTGCTCTCGAGCAAATTCTTTCATTAAGGAGTTGGCTCCGGTTTAGGTGCCCAGAGATTGGGGCGGCTGAGTCACTTCCCAGTCACCTTATCATTTATATACTTTAACATGTATGCTTGGTAAGCGAGCAGAAGTCAGGATCTGGAAATTGTATGTACCTAACATTTCGTTGGTGACAGTTGGCGTGTTTAAGTGGTAGTTCAGTAGTCAGCGCGAACCCGGGTAGTGGCGTTAAAAATTCGGCATCTGAACACACTTCATTAACTTGCAGAGATGACATTAGAAAAAAGTGTGCCGTCTTTTGGATCGCGACATTAAACCGGACCCTCTGCAGGATGAGGCATCCCCTGTGCAGTTGAAAGATACCTTTCGTATACACATTGCTACGAGGAGGTTCATTCTGCAAAACTGGAGTGTACATCGTACACCTGCTCGTAATCCTCGAGACAGTATACATAGAACGAGAACTTCCAGACATGGTATGTGGGTGCACCTCCATAAATTTTCTTACCCGGTCGACAGGACCCTTCCTGCGGTCGATCATTCTGGGTTGGATTGATTAGGAAAAAGACTTTTCCTTTTATTTAGCCCCGATTCGGGACGAGAGCGCACTGATGTTGTGTGACCTGTTGGTAGTAGTATCGACGTTGCCCCCGCACCTCAGCGGAACGAATCCATAGCCACAGTAACGGGGCGCCGAGCGGGTGTGATCTGTTTTTTTAGATACTTTATATTTAAAAAATGATTTGATTAAATATTTTCAGGTAGACTATTTTCAATAGAAAGTCATAAAGTTTTATTACTAAATAAATGCACCGAACTAAATATTAGGACTTCTGGATCCAGAAAAATTCTGTATATGAAATTTATACTTAGCTTAACACAGTCTTAATAAACACAGTCTTAATAACGGACAGACGGACAGAAAGTCAATAGCAGTTATCAAATTACAAGGGAGACAACTACTCCAAAAATAATAATGTTCTGGTTCTGAAAAATAATAATCTATATAGCATCCGGGCAATCCAAAAATAATAATCTGCTGTTTCTAATTTTAGAAACACCACATTATTATTATATTTGGGGTGCCCGGATGTTAACGATTATTATTTTTGGAAACAGAACATTATCAATTTGGAGTGCCCGGATGTCATAGATTATTATTTAAGGAATGAATTTCATTTTTCAGATGTTTATCGAAGTGTAAACTACATTGGGTCACGTGCAAAGTGAATGAACCCCGAAGGGGTTCATGTAAACTTTGCTAGTGACCCAATGTAGTTTACACTTCGATAAACATCTGAAAAATTAAGTTCATTGCTTATATTTACATTCGTTTTAATCAAATCTTTCATGAAAAATATTGTATAAGCGCCAAACTTGAAGCAGTAAAACACGTACACGCACTTTTTATTGCTAACAGCAGAACGGCATGTATGACGTCATGACGTTGCTGACGTCCAATCACGTTGTAGAAAGCCATTGTTTATTTTGACGTCATTCACGTCGCGTGTCTCAATGTAATTATTGGAATGTAAACAACATTACGTTCCAATGGTTTACTGTAGGGCTTTTCAGTAAATACACCAAGAATGTAAATATTGTAAAATATAATCTGCGGCAAAATAATAATCAGCAACCACGTGTTTGTGAATGATCATGATATTGACAATATGATGATAATTATTCCTACCGACGATTTTTATTTTCGGAGGATAATCTTTAGCCCGTAGTAAACCTAACTATATAAAGTGGTGGGTGTATAATAATAATAATATGGACGGACGCTCGGCGCCCCGTTACTGCGGCTATGGATACGTTCCGCTGAGGTGCGGGGGTAACGTCGATATGAGAATTGAAATATGATGATAATAATAATAATAATAATAATAATTGAGTCTAAAGAAGAATCTCACATTTTGCCGTATGGGACCCCCGGAGATTATTATTAAAATTCTAAACATTATTATAATTTGAGTAGCGTACATACGCAAAATAATAATAATAATCTGGGGTCCACTCTGGCTTTCCATAGCGTGCACAATGGAACTTATTACAAAAGAACCATTGGTCCTGTAGCTCACCTGAGTCCATTCATCTTCAGCTGTCAAGGGTAAGTAACTCTAAGGTGAATAGTACAACATGACTGAATTTCGAATTTGCCTGAAACTGTATAGCTGTCCTAGTTATCAGCATTTGATTAAAGACAGGGATGGTACTATATAAGGAGGATTAACGTCCATAACCTCCACAATGTCTTTCTGTCTCTTGATCACATAGTGTCAACACCTCCAGTCAGCCAATAAACTCATCAGAACTGTCAATTCTGGTCCACTTATTGGTCAACTAAATTTTCACACCTTTACCCGTTCAGGTAACATTGCTATGTGCTGGGAACCAGACCCCCGGCAGAGAAGTCCTGTTTTTAAGATTTAATAGGAAACTAGAAAATTGTGTCTGTAAGACACAAATGATGCCCCCGCCTGTCACAGGACACGTGCACATCCCTAAAGCACCTTCTAAAGCACAAATACTATCTACAAATTGAAAATGTTACACAAACTCCATACCCTTCAGTACAAAATTGCTGCCGAAAATGACTAAGTTTACAAGGCCACAATTCTGTCAAAATCAGTTAGAGCTCCAAGAAAAATGCACATGCACATTTTCAATATGTCCACAACATGCATGCAAGGTTTGAAAGAGATCCACTGAAAACTGTGGGAGAAGTTGATTACACAATCATTATACCTTCCAATGCAAACATTTGCCTAAAATGACGAAGTTCAAAAGGCTGTAATTCTGTTAAAATTAATTTTAGCCTCATCAAAAACTATATGCACATTATCAATATGTCCATAACATGTATGCAGGATTTGAAAACGATCTATTGAAAACTGTTGCAGGAGTTGATTACACAAGCTCCATACCCTACAATGCAAAAATTTGCCTAAAGTGACTAAGTTAAAAAGGCTGTAATTCTGTCAAAATTAGTTTTAGCCCCATCAAAAACCCATATGCACATTTTCAATATGTCCACAACATGTATGCAAGGTTTGAAAAAGATCCATTGAAAACTGTTGGAGGAGTTGATTACACAAGCTCCATATCCCACAATGCAAAAAATGCCTAAAATGGCTAAATCCAAAAGGTCGTAACTCTGTCAAAATCGATTCCAGCTCTATTAAAATCCCACTTGCACATCTTCAATATGTCCACAATAAGTATGCAAAGTTTGAAAAAGATCCATAAAACGCCGTGGGAGGAGTAAATTACACAAACTCTATACCATAAAGTGTGGCGAACGGACGGACGGACAGACAGGGGCAAATCTTAATGGCCCCTGACTATCGTCACGGGGGCATAAAGATAAAGTCTTACTGGCCGGGACAGGATCCATTATGGGCTATTTAAGCATTAAAGGGCAAGTAACTCAAAGGCAAAATGTATAATATAGCCGAATTTCGAACTCATCTGAGAAGTTATGCCTGTCGTTGTTAACAACAAGTTTGACGAAGTTCCAATAAAACTGGCTTCAATTTAAACATTTTATCTTAGACTTTCTGAGAAATCTATCCCCTAAACATTTTCTCATATAAAAGCTAACGTGCTAAAGTTGATCTTGCGATTAAGTCACAGTCTTTACAGGATCATTATTTGAACAAATTTTGTAGAGCGTGAGTCCCAAATGCTAAATACAAAGTTTCAAGGCTATAGTCCTTTTGGTTCTGGAGAAGAAGATTTTTGAACAGTTTCACCATGATATATGAGTATAACGGACATATTGGTTATGTGACCATCACCCTTTGAACGTACTTTCTTTCTCTTGACATTGGGACACTCCACGTGAAATATGGTTTAAATCGGCCCAGTTGCTTTAGAGAAAAAGATGCTTGAAATGTTGACCGGCGATTAAATCATAGTGACCTAGGACAAAGGTCAAAGAATGACTTTTGACCTTTAGCATAATAATCTCTTTATCTACTCATTCGATTAAACTCATATTAATATTGAACCTCAGGATTAAGAAGTTTCTGGAAAATCCACAGTTAAAACATTCCCCATATAATCGCATGACTCACCAAAGTTGACCTTGCCATCATTTAGGTAAAGGTCAACGTAGTGTCATCGTTTGAACATACTAAAATATGCCTAAGTCCCCTCAGCTACATACAAAGTTTCAAGGTCATTGGCTGTATGATTCCGAAGAAGGAGATTTTTAATGGTTTTTACCATATATGGGGTTGGTGGCCATCTTACTCATATGACAACACTCCCCGAACAAACTTTGAAAATGTTGACGGGTACCAGACTCTCATTGACCTTGAACAATGGTCAAAGAATGGTCTTTGACCTTTAGCAACATAATTTCTTCATTTGCTCATTTCACTAACTATATATATATTAAATATTATATCTTAGCCTTAAATCCACTGTTAAAGCCTATCCCTTTTAAACGCAAGACCCACAAAATTGACACTGCCAAAATTTAGGTCAAGGTCAACCAAGGTTTATGTTTGAACACACTATCATAGATCTGAGTCCCCAATGCTATATACAAAGTTTCACGGTCATTAGATTTTGGGTCTAAGGAAGAAGACTTTTTCAAGAATTTACCATATATGGGCCTGGCCGCCATCTTGCTTACGAGACCAACACAGCCCGAAAAAACTTTTATTCCCCTGACATAGGAAGACTCCGTATGACATATGGCTTTAGTTGGACCACTGGCTTCAGAGGAGAAGATGTTTGGACATGTTGAACAAAGGTCAAAGAATGAACATGGATCTTTAGCAACATAATGTCTTTATATACCAAGTATAAGCTTTCACAAAAAGCTTGCCCCACCGTTAGCAACAACTTTTACTGAGGACCATATCAATATGTATGCATTTGACTCATTTTCTGGATCATCATGACGTTTGTACTTGTATACGCGCGCGCTTAGACAGGACGTCCTCGATCAGCTGGCGAGGTCAGCAAATAAATTTGACCAACCCTCCGGGTACACATCGTTAAATCAAACATTGCCATCAAACATTGAATCAACATTTATCCAACGTAATGAAGTTGGGTTGACGCTGATTCAATGTTGATTTAATGGTGCGTGCATGCTAGGCTGTCTTGAGAAATGTTTCGGCACTAAGTAACACTAAAAGACCGTGTCCGTGTCAATACTTTTCTGGTACTTGTGGATCTGATCAGTGGTTCAGGTGTCCTCACTAATTATATGCAGCTGCTGATAATTATACCCAGAGTGGGGGAGAGATAAGAGTAATATAAAAATCTTTCATGGTTCATGATTCAATTACTGAGTTCAGCACAGAAATGCGTCTTGAAATCACCCTGTATGCAGCAGTGAAGGGGCCTTGTGAGAAAAATAGATATTCGTCTTGTTAGAACTTAGAAGAATCTGATTAGCACGGGTTACACTATCTGACCATACCCTCCATTCTTTCGTAATAATTTTGTGGTGGTTTGCACAGGTTGGGTGACTCTACAATATTATCAAACCATTGATACCATGACGTTAAGCCACTTTTTCGCGTTGCGACCCGATTAACAGGTGTTGATACACTTCAGAGTTTTATAGCCAATGTCAGTTGTTAAGTTATTTATGAGGTCTAATTAATCGGTATAGTTTAAACTTTGAACTGCTATTTTATGAAGTGGAATGGAATGGACAATCTTCTCCACTTCATTTCCATGGATTTGGGATGGCATTTATTTGGTTTGCCCTCAAGGCGATAAATTCCGTTCAGTACGAGTAACACCCCAAGCTCTGGGGACATACTGTAGCCCCGGACTGTAGCCATTGGAATGTTGTTTATCTCCTCCATTCCAGTCCATGTTTTAAACTATGCCCCGCTATCTTATATAGCATGAATATTTTACGTTTCTATGGCAGTTAAGAAATATTAAATTCAAAACTATAATCATTAATTAATTAAAATCAAAGCTACAAAACAGTTAAAAGTGCCAAAATTTTCTATCAGCTCAGTAAAATGAAACAAGATCAACCATGGATATATAAAAGAAAAGCACATTTCTCATGTTTTCAGTTCGTGTCCTAATATGATATCTCTCAGCGGTAATGCTAGTGAGTAGTGATAAAACTTGATTCTAAAAATACGGCAGTTACGCGATAGCTGGAGAAATACCATCCGCGGTGATGTTCGGTTTTCTTCGCTGGGGGTTTATAAAATGTCTGATTACTGGGTGTATGACCTCAAATCTTGTTGGTCATATATGATAAGACTAGATTCTAATAAAATGATCTGGCGAGGATATCGGCACGACCGTCGTGCCGATAAGAATCCTTATCGGCAAGACGGTCGTGCGGATAAGAATCCTTATCGGCAAGACGGTCGTGCGGATAAGAATTCCTATCCGCACGACGGCGATCAGATACTCCATTACAGATACTCCATTACAGATGCTATGGTCTTTCTTACAATGGTTTCATACAACACCGTGTCAGCAATTCATATGAAGGATGTTAAATAACTTTAAAAATGGTATAAAAGCATCTAATGGCCATCTTTTAAGTTGTTAAAACGTCTGAGAACCGGCACCCAGCTTTACCGCTAACGGGGGCAATCTTATTTTGGGCATATTCCAGTTCGATGTGCACAGGTTGTATCGTTTATACATATGTATGTTAAAACGTATTCAGTCAGAGTTACAGTATGAGTTAGCACTGAAAAATTGGTTTAATTACCATTTTTTAATTTAAAGAAATTTTATTTGTTCTGCTTATGTACAAATCCTGAGATTTCAAAAAATAAATAAATAAACAACAACTAATAAGTGCAACCCAACAATTGTTATATCTGACAATATTTATCAGACAAGTCAGAACTGACTTTGACCGACAAGTTATTAAAAGAAAGTTAGGCATGATTTATCAGACTAACTGTCTTTAACTTGTCGGTCAAGGTCAGAGATTTATTTCACTTGTTGGACAAGGGCAAAGATTTTTTGACTCATTTTATATCAGTTAAGTCTGCTACAATAAATTTGATTTTGCTCGATAATACATTTACATTATGTAATGCTATTTATTAATAGGTTTCGATATTTTCCTAAAAGGATTTATTAGTCTAGATTTCTTTCAGTAATTTGTCAGTCAGAATCAAAGATTAGTTTCTATTGCTAATTCAAATCAATGGTTTATTTCAACAATTTTTATATTGGTAACACATATTATAAATTTATAAATTTAAAATGATTGGAATGAGACGGAATTAGGCCGTAAACACAATATTGACAAAAACTTTGCTGGGAAAAAAAGTCTGACACAAGCAGGTCGCAATAAAATATTTTCCTGATTCAGCTTGTCTGTCAAGGTCAAAGATTTGTTTGAAATAAGTTAATGTCAGTAAACAAAATAAACTTTTAATTGGCAAATGTTTTATGCGACAAATGATTGTTTTATTGAAATAAAAAAAAGAAAATAAAATGAAAAAAAATACCGCGCGGAGTCTTGAACCCGGGGCGCAGGTTTACAAGGCCGCGCACATTGCCACTGCGTTACGGCCGCTGATAGTCCAAACGTTGATTGTTTTAGACCTATAATCTAAATTGCTTAATGTCAAATGTTCAATATACAGCTGTTGTCATACCCACATCGGACTGTGTATTACTGTAATAAACTTGTTTTAAACGTTAACCTGATCATCCGACCCGATAAAAATTATTCAGCAACTGATGTTGAAATATATAATTCGCATTTTCGCAATTATTCGCTGGCTCTATGTTCGACAGTCAAAAGGCTTCCATGATGAAATATAAGAAAAATAATTGAAATTAACATTGTGTGTTGTGACTCAAATACTTAAGAACAATTATTTACAAATAGAAATGAAATAATATCATTATACCATAATAATAATTCTCAGAATGATTGCAACTTTGTCTATAGAATATCTGACCGCCGTCGTGCGGATAAGGATTCTTATCGGCACGACCGTCTTGCGGATAAGAATTCTTATCGGCAAGACCGTCGTGCCGATAAGGATTCTTATCCGCAAGACGGTCGTGCCGATAGTCACTCCCAAAATGATCACGACGTTAGCCTGATTCAACACTTAAAAATGCTGATCAGATTTCTTTTATTTTGCGTGACTGTTAAATTTCTTTACGCAGGGGGGGGGGGGGGGGGGGGGGGGGGGGGGGGGTGGAAGGAGGTGGGCGCAGGGAAAGACCACGCAAACGGCCAGCCAATACATTATTACACATTTTACTGTTTATTGTCGACGAGACGCATATATGTGCGTGTACATGCACACACGCGACCGTTCTTTTGTTTATGAAATCATAGTAGTATAAAGTTTCCTTTTAAAAGGAAAGGCTTGCCAAGTAAGCGCTCATGTAGTTCAATGTTTGCGGTTTATGGTTTGTGGTCTTGGGAGATGGTATCTTACTTGGAGACACTTTTTTCATTTAAAAACGTCCACAACTGTAGTAACAATGAGGTTACGCTACATTCTGGTTGTTCTGACAGTCATATGATAACCTTCAGTAAAAAGGTCAATTTTTGTATTACTGCTATTGAAAAATATTTCATAAAAGCATTTAGAAATAAGGATTTTCGTATTCTGTTTTGTATTGTTACATAAGAATTTTTAGGACATTAGAAGATTTACTGGGAGTTTCGTCCCTGTTTTTTGTGAACTAAGCAGAACTGTGTTTGTACTTTGGAGCAAATGGACTACACATAACTGGTGAAGTGTAATGAAAATAGTCCAAAGGGTATTCAAGTTACAGAGTGGACAACAAAATGTTAATGGGCGTACTAACATACGGACAGAGACAGGTGGACGGGAATTCGATTCCCTGAGCCGTTCGGTTAGGACAAAGTTATGTTCATTATTAGATCGTCAAAACTTGATGTTGAAAAAATACATCTTACATCGGAAAAGTTCTTTTACAAGTCCCTTACACATAAGATGATATATGGTTCATGACTGCTGATATGAGAAGGAAATAGTGAAAGTAGTTCGTCCTGCTAGCCTCATTTGTGACAGACTGGTAGGGAAAAAATCTTACCGTCCGCAACAATGGCTATTATTTAAAGGGGAAACAACTTTAATGACTGTTTGTCTCATTGTTTCTGTTGAAGAAAAGCTGACTACCACTGAGAGGAGGTTATAATGAAAATGATAGTTCCTTCCCAAACAGTTGCCATAGATCGTCTGCAAATATTCAGCTTATTCTTTTTAGTATATTGTCATCACTGAGTTCAGTTATAAGTAGTGGTTAAGCCTGTGGTATGTTGTTGTTGTGTTATTGTTTTACGTGCACGGTAAACAGCTACAAGGATGGTCAGTTAATTTAACTACAATATTCCTGGGAAGGCTTAGCTATCCTAAGCGCTCAACTATTACTAAGTGCACTAGCTTTCGCCAGTAACTGACAGTTGCCCTTCTTGACTCAGCGGAAGCGGAAACGAAAGTAAGTGGCCGGACTGAATATCGAACTCGGGACCTCTGTTTTTTAGTTAAACGCACCATCGACTGCACTATGCGGCCCAGCAAATCTGCGGTATAGAGTATAACTGGTAATTGGTAATGATTACAAGTCAATGTATTTTTGTTGCTTCCACAGGATGTTTGTTTTCAGAATCTAGCGTGTTGTCCTTGGTCATCACATATTTTGTCATTATATAGGGATTTAATGCAAAAAAAAAAGAAGTCTTCTATATTTTAGTAGTTGTTTTATTGTCCACGATAAACAGCTATGATCATGTCGGGACGATCTGTTACCCTAACCACACTATTCCTGGACAGGCTTAGACCTCCTAAGCGGTTAACCAGTACTAAGTGCATATACTTTCACCAGTAACTGACAACTGCCCTTCTAGAATCAGCGAAAGGAAAAACGAAAGTATGTGGCCGGACCGAGTATCGAACCCGGGACCTCTGGCTCTTGAGTCAAAATGCGCTACCGATTGCGCTACGCTGCCTTGACCCTCTAAATTTTATTAACTTTTATTCAAAAAGGAAGGTAACTGTTAAAACAGCATAGGCCTAGAAAATAATGATTTGATGGCAACTGTAAGATACTGATATTTTCCCACACATGTTGTGTTAAACTTTCCTGAATTGAATTTTTTTCAATAAGACACTTACATTAAACTGAATAACATTGTACGTTTATGAAAAAATAAGAAACTGAATTTCAATGTACGCTTATGAAAAAATAAAAAATAGTATCTAGTAAATACGATCAAACACCTTGTCTGTAAAACCAGTAAATGCTTTAAATAAGGCTGTTGGCACAGACCCTGATCAGACTGTTCCAACCAGTAGTCTAATTTGGATATACACTCTACACTGTTTGTACAGGCATAGCAACTATTGTTGAAATATTTCAGTCCAAGTTTACAAACCCCAGAGTCCAAAGTCCAGGTTTTACAAAGCCTGAAATCCAGGTTTTACACAGCCCGAAGTCCAGAGTCCAAAGTCCAGAGTCCAAGTCCAGTCCATATTTTACATAATGCCCGCGAATTGCGCATGTCGTTATTTGACCTTATTTGACAGTGGACAATCAAGAAATATTCAAACACACCGGATAAATCAATAAAAAAAATAATAATAACTCATGTTTTCAGTAAGGCAAAAGATGCTAGACATATTCGATTATTTGGTGTGCCAGATTGTGGCGTGTCGTTATGTTTCGGTGCTTAGGTAAAGAAACAGTCAAACGAAGTTGCGCCCCGTAGACGCTCTCCATATATTGGTTCTCCACTTGCAATTATGAACCATTCTCGAAGCTGGGAACAAATCAGCGTCTTCCGCTGGAGTGCGCATGACAGGAAGTCTTAACCTGTCTGAATATATGGCTCGCCGCCGAAGCGGCAAGCCAATAAAACAAGCTATAGCCCAATACAACGAGGTGGACGGGGGTGTGGAGATTTGAAACGTCATCCTGTTTTTTTTTTTTCCAGATGTTCCGTTTGACGTCATTACGTAATTTAACGACAGAAAAACTGTACGACTAGACCTATTTCTTATCGTTTTGTTAATTTCTATTCAAACCAGTCTAATTTGGATAATGACTGCCGTTTTGGTGTCGTTACGAAAGAAATCCCGTTGAAAGTAATGTATTTTAAAGGTAATAAAATATGCCTTACCATTTCTTTACCATAGAGCTCCCGCTCGGAGCTTTGGATCGAGTGCTCGCTATAAATGGCATTATTTCTGTCTGCCACTGAGAGCATTGCGAACGAATAAATGAAAAAAAATGTAATGGTTTGTTTAGAAAACTAACTGAGAATACTGATCATCAGCAAAGCGTATTGACCAACAGGGTGCTCTTGGAAAAGATGCACCTATAGCGTCATTTTCTATGAGGTGCCGTCTTATACTTTGGTTCAAAACCTTGAGTAACTCGTATAGCTAGCATCCGTTTATAAAATTGATGATGGATGGATGACTTGCGACTTTACGTCCGTTTCAACAGTGTTTCAGTCATATCAGGACGATGGGAGGATGATAATCAAGGGCTGTGTGCAATGGAACACCATTTACGGTTGAAAAGATTCCCGCCTCCAGCGGGGCTCGAATCTGGGACCGCCATATCAGTAGGTCAGCGCTTAAATAGTCTTGTTTAACTGAGAAGAGCTACGGACTTAACAATTATCAATATCAAACGTATATATAGCGGACGGTCACGCTGAGCATTGCTAGCGGGCTACATTGACGTTTATTATCGGGTATGTGAATGGAAAAATGTTCGGGTTATGGCAGTCCATCACAAATGTGCGTGATGGAAGACTGGTAAGACCTCAGATTGCTCATGTTAAGCATATAATAAGAAAAAGTTCTGATCAAAATACAAAGTACAAGCTCTTTATTACGAATTTTCGGTCCTCATAGGTGCACACATAGTGATACAGAATGAGCAACCAAACAAATCTCAAGGAAAGAATTCCAAATGACAGAATGTCTGCAAAATCAGATCTGTTCTGTTCAGTTCAGTTCAATTCTCCTAACTGAACTGAACTGAACAGAACAGATCTGATTTTGTTCTGGCCGTTCCTCAAGTAAATAAATCTGTAAGTTTTCATGAGCGAATGGCAGTAGTACAGTGGACTCGACAGTATCGGATCATCGACAGTATCGGATCACTCTTAGGTTATCACCAATTTTTCTCACAAATGAAGCGAATATTTTTTACCATTATATTACAGTCATCAAGTTCGACCAATGGCAAAGTGCAGGGTGAAAAATTCGATCGAAATCTGCGGCTGAGAAACAAATCAGAGTTGTTGAAAAGCTTGGCCCCTCTTCAGCGGCGCTTGCATTTTGCCTGTTGCTCGTTACCCCCAAGATAGATTCGGTTATTTAAACTATTTTATCAGTAGGCGATTGAAACCAATTTTGCTTCGCAATGTGTCCTGGCATCCCCAAAAATTGCAGGCAGTCAAAATTTTTGTGACATCCCAGTATTTGATGAAACTAAAGACTTGAAAAGGCAGGCACCGATGTGCGACAGTAACGGATCGTTATATAATTTGAACTGAAATACAGGCCTCAGCTGGAAACTGCATGTTGGATGTATGGTCTGATGCTGAAAACAAGTCATAAATCAACTACCTGAGTGGCTGCTGTGTCTTTTTTTCAAAGAAAATCAGTTTAAAACTAACACAGCATCCTTTTTGTAAAATATTCCCCCATCCCAAACCCCACATTCTAGCGTATGATAATGAAGGTTATGCGTAGCACAACCAAGCTTCTGCTAAACATTCTGTTGAAACATTCGAGATCAGCTCGCATGAATGAATGTGAACCCAATAATGACTGGCGTTCATCGAATGGACATCTGTACACTGTGAAGACTCAGATTAATGCCGGAGAACTCGTTGAATGACCATGTAGTGTTTATACACTGATTGCACTGAAATATCGTTAAGGCGGAAAATCACCGTAAATTGTTGATCCTGATCAGACACCACGGTCTTATCAGGGTCTACACTTTGCAAAGGCAGCTTATGATCTTTACTGTTTGAGTAGTTCCATGCCAAGAATTTTTGGCATGTTTGTAGTTTTGTATACATTCAACTGTTTTTTTTTTAACAGACAAAACTGTTGGTGGTGAAGGACCACATGAAAAATATCGTTGAAAGGCCGTAAAAGTTTCCTCAGAGAGTTTAATAGGTCCAACTGTTTATGTAGCAAAATTATTGAAGCTACGAAGGTTGTCAGAATGCCTCGGAGAAACTCTCCTATAAAATAATATCATATGATCCGATACTGTCGCACCTGATTCGTTACTGTCACAGGACCCTCCCGTAAGTTTGCATAGGTTATCTGCCCTTAAAGGAATAAATTTCGTAAATATTTTGACATGGATAGATAGAAGGGATATTTTGCAATTGTTTTGTGTCATAACATACATACTTTTAGCTTTCACATACAACAAAACGGGAGTTTTATTGAAATTGATCCGATACTGTCGAGTCCACTGTAGTAAAGAAGTATATCACACCTTCAGTAAAACATATTCTGATGCATATATTACTTAGATATCCAAAAAGATAGTAAGTATTGATTGAAATAGTCTACGTGTCATTCAAAAACTACTTTTACGATGTCGGTCAAACAAAATAAATGATAAAACCGATTACAAACTATAAAAAAAGTTCATTATCTCCCTTGCATTTGCTAGAGCTCCATTTAGTCCTCGTCTGCTCACCTGATGGTATACTTTACAATGAGTTTGCTCACCTGGGAATTTCATGTAAAACTAAGATTAAGGTGTGAATTTTCCCCATAAACAAAAAGTTATACGGATCACTGATTTTTGCTTCGCATTTATGTCTTTGACGTGTAACTTGCATGACAAATGAATTTTCAAGTGTTTCTGTTTATAGTAGTACGTTAAACATACGTTGACGTCATTGTTGAGATTAATTGTAAATTATCCTCAAACGGATAGTTAAAATAATGATTAATTGTATATACATTTTACACCTTTTAGGCTTACATTACTTACATAACAGACAACACTGAATAGTTTTGACTTTATGTATGTGACCTTGACCGCATTTCAAGGTTATTGTACACTATCTAATCCTTTAAGATCACAGTGCTGCTTTTGACAATTCTTCTTTTTTGGCTTACTGAGTATCGTCCCCCCTCCCGCCCCCGCCCCCTTGACCCAGCTTCCCACTCATATATATTGCGAACTTGCCATGCATAAAGTCTGCTGCATAAAGGAAATGCTGGGTCTCGAGGGGGAAAGTACTTGTATCTTAATTATTTAGTGAAGCGTTCCCCTTTGGCTGTTTAGACCGGAAGTGTAACTATGGCTTTGCAAGTTTAAATGCCAATCAGGCGTAACAAGAAGAAAATCATTGCTTTGTATTGTGATATGCATGTATTTAGCATGCATTTATGACAAAAACTTATGGAATGAATGACCGATTTCAATATTTTTATTACCTCAAAAAATGAGGTAATTAGGGTAGGAAAGGTCGGCTTGGATTATCTCCCCATGTCTTTGGGTCTGATCTGATTTCACACAGTTTACATATTTGTGGAAGCATTGCCGCTAAGAAAAAATATGCACACTTTATACCTTTGAAAATTCGAATCTGTCGTGCCGGTCAAATGGGGAAAATCCACAACTTAAGCATAGAAGTCCTTTACTCTCCTGTCCTTTAATCGATTTAAAGTCACAATTTGAGGCGTAACTAACGAACCAATAAATGGAATTTCATTGAACTTCGGTAACAATATGTACCATCATAACATGGTGACGCGTGTCAAGTGTTGTCAGAATTGCATCATTAATGCAAGAGTTATTGCCCTTGTATTGATTTAAAACCTGCAAATTGCCCATTACTAAGGTACCCGTGAATGAAATTTAATGAAACTGAAGAAATTAATGTATTGCAATATTAGGTTGATACACTCACAGATTTGCCAGATTTTCCCCATTTGACCGGCACGACAGATTCGAATTTTCAAAGGTATAAAGTGCCATGCGTTCACGCTTTACAAAGAACACCTTCCATTCCCCTAAAGAGAACACTCAGGACACTGTAAAGAGAAGTGTTTGTATGTGGTATTTGCTTCCCTGTTCTGAACCTGAGATGAGTTTTCTCCAGTGGGAGCAGATTCTTTCCTACTCACAAAAGGAAGCAACTCTTGTGCTTTCCTGTTTGGTTCCCTGGGCTGTAACGCTTTCGCAGGGGGTCTGCTCTCGAGCAAATTCTTTCATTAAGGAGTTGGCTCCGGTTTAGGTGCCCAGAGATTGGGGCGGCTGAGTCACTTCCCAGTCACCTTATCATTTATATACTTTAACATGTATGCTTGGTAAGCGAGCAGAAGTCAGGATCTGGAAATTGTATGTACCTAACATTTCGTTGGTGACAGTTGGCGTGTTTAAGTGGTAGTTCAGTAGTCAGCGCGAACCCGGGTAGTGGCGTTAAAAATTCGGCATCTGAACACACTTCATTAACTTGCAGAGATGACATTAGAAAAAAGTGTGCCGTCTTTTGGATCGCGACATTAAACCGGACCCTCTGCAGGATGAGGCATCCCCTGTGCAGTTGAAAGATACCTTTCGTATACACATTGCTACGAGGAGGTTCATTCTGCAAAACTGGAGTGTACATCGTACACCTGCTCGTAATCCTCGAGACAGTATACATAGAACGAGAACTTCCAGACATGGTATGTGGGTGCACCTCCATAAATTTTCTTACCCGGTCGACAGGACCCTTCCTGCGGTCGATCATTCTGGGTTGGATTGATTAGGAAAAAGACTTTTCCTTTTATTTAGCCCCGATTCGGGACGAGAGCGCACTGATGTTGTGTGACCTGTTGGTAGTAGTATCGACGTTGCCCCCGCACCTCAGCGGAACGAATCCATAGCCACAGTAACGGGGCGCCGAGCGGGTGTGATCTGTTTTTTTAGATACTTTATATTTAAAAAATGATTTGATTAAATATTTTCAGGTAGACTATTTTCAATAGAAAGTCATAAAGTTTTATTACTAAATAAATGCACCGAACTAAATATTAGGACTTCTGGATCCAGAAAAATTCTGTATATGAAATTTATACTTAGCTTAACACAGTCTTAATAAACACAGTCTTAATAACGGACAGACGGACAGAAAGTCAATAGCAGTTATCAAATTACAAGGGAGACAACTACTCCAAAAATAATAATGTTCTGGTTCTGAAAAATAATAATCTATATAGCATCCGGGCAATCCAAAAATAATAATCTGCTGTTTCTAATTTTAGAAACACCACATTATTATTATATTTGGGGTGCCCGGATGTTAACGATTATTATTTTTGGAAACAGAACATTATCAATTTGGAGTGCCCGGATGTCATAGATTATTATTTAAGGAATGAATTTCATTTTTCAGATGTTTATCGAAGTGTAAACTACATTGGGTCACGTGCAAAGTGAATGAACCCCGAAGGGGTTCATGTAAACTTTGCTAGTGACCCAATGTAGTTTACACTTCGATAAACATCTGAAAAATTAAGTTCATTGCTTATATTTACATTCGTTTTAATCAAATCTTTCATGAAAAATATTGTATAAGCGCCAAACTTGAAGCAGTAAAACACGTACACGCACTTTTTATTGCTAACAGCAGAACGGCATGTATGACGTCATGACGTTGCTGACGTCCAATCACGTTGTAGAAAGCCATTGTTTATTTTGACGTCATTCACGTCGCGTGTCTCAATGTAATTATTGGAATGTAAACAACATTACGTTCCAATGGTTTACTGTAGGGCTTTTCAGTAAATACACCAAGAATGTAAATATTGTAAAATATAATCTGCGGCAAAATAATAATCAGCAACCACGTGTTTGTGAATGATCATGATATTGACAATATGATGATAATTATTCCTACCGACGATTTTTATTTTCGGAGGATAATCTTTAGCCCGTAGTAAACCTAACTATATAAAGTGGTGGGTGTATAATAATAATAATATGGACGGACGCTCGGCGCCCCGTTACTGCGGCTATGGATACGTTCCGCTGAGGTGCGGGGGTAACGTCGATATGAGAATTGAAATATGATGATAATAATAATAATAATAATAATAATTGAGTCTAAAGAAGAATCTCACATTTTGCCGTATGGGACCCCCGGAGATTATTATTAAAATTCTAAACATTATTATAATTTGAGTAGCGTACATACGCAAAATAATAATAATAATCTGGGGTCCACTCTGGCTTTCCATAGCGTGCACAATGGAACTTATTACAAAAGAACCATTGGTCCTGTAGCTCACCTGAGTCCATTCATCTTCAGCTGTCAAGGGTAAGTAACTCTAAGGTGAATAGTACAACATGACTGAATTTCGAATTTGCCTGAAACTGTATAGCTGTCCTAGTTATCAGCATTTGATTAAAGACAGGGATGGTACTATATAAGGAGGATTAACGTCCATAACCTCCACAATGTCTTTCTGTCTCTTGATCACATAGTGTCAACACCTCCAGTCAGCCAATAAACTCATCAGAACTGTCAATTCTGGTCCACTTATTGGTCAACTAAATTTTCACACCTTTACCCGTTCAGGTAACATTGCTATGTGCTGGGAACCAGACCCCCGGCAGAGAAGTCCTGTTTTTAAGATTTAATAGGAAACTAGAAAATTGTGTCTGTAAGACACAAATGATGCCCCCGCCTGTCACAGGACACGTGCACATCCCTAAAGCACCTTCTAAAGCACAAATACTATCTACAAATTGAAAATGTTACACAAACTCCATACCCTTCAGTACAAAATTGCTGCCGAAAATGACTAAGTTTACAAGGCCACAATTCTGTCAAAATCAGTTAGAGCTCCAAGAAAAATGCACATGCACATTTTCAATATGTCCACAACATGCATGCAAGGTTTGAAAGAGATCCACTGAAAACTGTGGGAGAAGTTGATTACACAATCATTATACCTTCCAATGCAAACATTTGCCTAAAATGACGAAGTTCAAAAGGCTGTAATTCTGTTAAAATTAATTTTAGCCTCATCAAAAACTATATGCACATTATCAATATGTCCATAACATGTATGCAGGATTTGAAAACGATCTATTGAAAACTGTTGCAGGAGTTGATTACACAAGCTCCATACCCTACAATGCAAAAATTTGCCTAAAGTGACTAAGTTAAAAAGGCTGTAATTCTGTCAAAATTAGTTTTAGCCCCATCAAAAACCCATATGCACATTTTCAATATGTCCACAACATGTATGCAAGGTTTGAAAAAGATCCATTGAAAACTGTTGGAGGAGTTGATTACACAAGCTCCATATCCCACAATGCAAAAAATGCCTAAAATGGCTAAATCCAAAAGGTCGTAACTCTGTCAAAATCGATTCCAGCTCTATTAAAATCCCACTTGCACATCTTCAATATGTCCACAATAAGTATGCAAAGTTTGAAAAAGATCCATAAAACGCCGTGGGAGGAGTAAATTACACAAACTCTATACCATAAAGTGTGGCGAACGGACGGACGGACAGACAGGGGCAAATCTTAATGGCCCCTGACTATCGTCACGGGGGCATAAAGATAAAGTCTTACTGGCCGGGACAGGATCCATTATGGGCTATTTAAGCATTAAAGGGCAAGTAACTCAAAGGCAAAATGTATAATATAGCCGAATTTCGAACTCATCTGAGAAGTTATGCCTGTCGTTGTTAACAACAAGTTTGACGAAGTTCCAATAAAACTGGCTTCAATTTAAACATTTTATCTTAGACTTTCTGAGAAATCTATCCCCTAAACATTTTCTCATATAAAAGCTAACGTGCTAAAGTTGATCTTGCGATTAAGTCACAGTCTTTACAGGATCATTATTTGAACAAATTTTGTAGAGCGTGAGTCCCAAATGCTAAATACAAAGTTTCAAGGCTATAGTCCTTTTGGTTCTGGAGAAGAAGATTTTTGAACAGTTTCACCATGATATATGAGTATAACGGACATATTGGTTATGTGACCATCACCCTTTGAACGTACTTTCTTTCTCTTGACATTGGGACACTCCACGTGAAATATGGTTTAAATCGGCCCAGTTGCTTTAGAGAAAAAGATGCTTGAAATGTTGACCGGCGATTAAATCATAGTGACCTAGGACAAAGGTCAAAGAATGACTTTTGACCTTTAGCATAATAATCTCTTTATCTACTCATTCGATTAAACTCATATTAATATTGAACCTCAGGATTAAGAAGTTTCTGGAAAATCCACAGTTAAAACATTCCCCATATAATCGCATGACTCACCAAAGTTGACCTTGCCATCATTTAGGTAAAGGTCAACGTAGTGTCATCGTTTGAACATACTAAAATATGCCTAAGTCCCCTCAGCTACATACAAAGTTTCAAGGTCATTGGCTGTATGATTCCGAAGAAGGAGATTTTTAATGTTTTTTACCATATATGGGGTTGGTGGCCATCTTACTCATATGACAACACTCCCCGAACAAACTTTGAAAATGTTGACGGGTACCAGACTCTCATTGACCTTGAACAATGGTCAAAGAATGGTCTTTGACCTTTAGCAACATAATTTCTTCATTTGCTCATTTCACTAACTATATATATATTAAATATTATATCTTAGCCTTAAATCCACTGTTAAAGCCTATCCCTTTTAAACGCAAGACCCACAAAATTGACACTGCCAAAATTTAGGTCAAGGTCAACCAAGGTTTATGTTTGAACACACTATCATAGATCTGAGTCCCCAATGCTATATACAAAGTTTCACGGTCATTAGATTTTGGGTCTAAGGAAGAAGACTTTTTCAAGAATTTACCATATATGGGCCTGGCCGCCATCTTGCTTACGAGACCAACACAGCCCGAAAAAACTTTTATTCCCCTGACATAGGAAGACTCCGTATGACATATGGCTTTAGTTGGACCACTGGCTTCAGAGGAGAAGATGTTTGGACATGTTGAACAAAGGTCAAAGAATGAACATGGATCTTTAGCAACATAATGTCTTTATATACCAAGTATAAGCTTTCACAAAAAGCTTGCCCCACCGTTAGCAACAACTTTTACTGAGGACCATATCAATATGTATGCATTTGACTCATTTTCTGGATCATCATGACGTTTGTACTTGTATACGCGCGCGCTTAGACAGGACGTCCTCGATCAGCTGGCGAGGTCAGCAAATAAATTTGACCAACCCTCCGGGTACACATCGTTAAATCAAACATTGCCATCAAACATTGAATCAACATTTATCCAACGTAATGAAGTTGGGTTGAGGCTGATTCAATGTTGATTTAATGGTGCGTGCATGCTAGGCTGTCTTGAGAAATGTTTCGGCACTAAGTAACACTAAAAGACCGTGTCCGTGTCAATACTTTTCTGGTACTTGTGGATCTGATCAGTGGTTGACGAACTCCCAAGGAAATCCACATGAATGGTCAAAGGTCAAAAGCGAACACTAGATACCTCCCCGCCATGGCGGTGAGGAACAAATACTGTACCTAAGCAGTTTCTGAGAAATTGCCTTAATTTAGGTCAAGGTCAATGCAAGGTCATCATTTGAACAAATTATAATGAGCCAGAGTCGCAAATGCTATTCAAGCTCAGTGCCTCTTTGATTCTGGAGAATAAGATTTTTGAAGGGTTTTTAACCCTAATTGGCGTGTCGGCCATCCTGGTCATGGGACCCCAACTCCGCGATCAAATTTACGTTCCCCAGCTCTACTGAGCCGCCATATGACACTTCGCTTTGATTCACCCAGCGGTTTCGGAGAAGAAGGAGTTTGAAAATATTGAACCAAAGTTCTCTAAAGATTTTTCGAAGAACTATATACAGTTAATTTCTATTCCAAAAGTGCTGTGTATAAATTTGGTTTAGTCTGGTTCTGCAAATTAAGATCTTAAAGAGTTCCTTCAAGAGCAGAGCCGCCAGAGATATTTTTGTTCAAAGGCCTTTACTGACGACGACGCACGATGGATTACAAAGACTTCCCATCCTATCTGTTCTCCTAGGAGCCTTCAGCTCAGAGGAGCTAAATATAGTCACAATATGTCGATTTCTGCAAAGTCATCAAGCTACACTACAACCGATCATGTTGTCTTCCTTATCGCGGTTTTCTTCATTTCTAGTCAAGTCAAGTTTTCATTTGTCAATATGACCATAATTATTTTCAAGCCGACTCTGATTTTTTTTCATTTACTGTAATAATATAGATATGTCGATTTCTTCTTTGTGACTTTGATTTTTATTTGTGTTAATAGTTTCCGATTTATGGCGATACAACAAAATATTTCGCCAAATACAAGTCGATATGTGGTAGAAATTCTTACAAAATCGCTTTATCTGAAGTCAAAATGTTGAGGTATAACACAACTAGTGGAGGCACCAATACGCTTCCGTAAAAATATGATGATATTTTAAAAGTGATACCACAAAACTTGATATAGTTATATCACAAATTTGATTTTGTGCGTCTCGTCGACAATAAACAGTAAAATATGTAATAATGTATTGGCCGGTGTGGCCGTTTGCGTGGTCTTTCCCTGCATCCCCCCCCCGCCCCAACCACCACCACCAACAACAACCCCCTCCCTCCCTCAGTTGATTGTGTATCTAATCTCTAGCAAACACATTGAAACCCATCAAATACTCTTCTTTTACCCGCTGCGTAAAGAAATTTAACAGTCACACAAAATAAAAGAAATCTGATCAGCATTAAGGCTAACGTCGTGATCATTTATTAATCGCCCAAAAAATCACTGACTTGTAAAAAATTACACCCCAACCCCCATCGCTAAGAAATAAACCAGATAATAAATGAAATAATACCTTGAATTAATTGATATTAAACCATAAACAATATTTGACTAAATCAGAAAAATATAGGACTATAATTAGTTTCAGCAGGAGCAAGTTCCAGAATACATATACATCCCGGCGGCATGCCGTTTTCAGAGATAAAATGTTTCATTATTTAATTATCAAACTTTCCAGATATTTTGAATTATACATAAGAAAGTATAACATAGAAACGTAAGTAATCAATTTAATGAAATACTAAAAGAAATTGTGTTAAATAGGCAGTACATATCGCATTCACTGGTTCGGTTCGGTGACGCGGTAAAAGCCGGTACCGCAACAATCGGAATTTTCCGTAAGCTCCGTCCGGTATAATCCGGTGGTTCGGTTCGGCTCGGTTCGGTTACCCTTTTTACCCCCAACCACGGAACCACGTAACTACGAAACCATGGAAAGCCGAATACCATGTCCCCTCGCTTTTCTTCGAAAAGGCGCGGGGCAAATAGTATCTCGGAGGATTAATGACAGTCTCAGGACGCAGAGAAACATTTATATTGTCCAAATTATTTATAAGAAATATATAAAACCAATACATTACGCATCATTACGCTACATTACGCATCATTACTGTATTTAGGCACATCCGTTCCGGGAGTCGGTAACAAGACGTTTCGCCCCCAAACCATTTCCCCTTTAGTCGTTTCGCCCCTGGTCGTTTCGCCTCTAAAATTGAGCCTGGTCGTTTCGCCCCTAGACCCTGGTCGTTTCGCCCTCATTATATAAAATGTCCGTTTTCTTATGTTATCTTATATAATTTATCTCAATTAAAATAAAAAGAAATGCATTGTTACATTACTAATTAGTATTCTTGTTATGTTTTATGATTATATTTTATAAGACAAAAAAGAAAAAGAAAATACGTTTTTGTCAACTAGCCGGCCGAAGGATGATTATCGATGTTTACCCTTTAATCTAATTAACTAGATTTAACTAATTAATCTGTTATGATATTAACTCTTTTCTTCTTCTTCTTCTTCTTCTTCCTAAATGGCACGGAGAGATTAGATAAATGAATTTAACAAACAAGTTAATCTGAAATGACACCTTGTGATAATCACCTTGTTTCTGTTTATTGCTCTTAATAGACCAGTTAATCGCATGCTGTTAAACACGATTAGTGGACAGGTGTGAAAAGACATCTTTAATTCTGGCCGCATTGTCCCCTTAATTGGATCTTTGACTTTGTCTGTGATAAGTGGTCTTCAGCAGACGGCGCAGAACGCGGTGTCCGATCAGAGCCTTTACTGTTCAGATTAACTTTCGGAAATTCTGACAAAAACATGTAATTAAAATGTCTGAAATGCGTGGTAGAAGAGTTCATTAGGCATTTATGGGTTATTTCGTGTTTGTTTATAAATCTATTAAACTTGAAAAAGAAGAGAGAGAAAAGGAAAAGATAAAAAAGAGAAAGATAATAAAACGCATAAAGGTGACCATAAAAAAAGAAATAGAATAGAAAAGAAAGGAAAAAGACAAAGAGGAATAAAGTTAAAAAAAAAATAACATTTACAAAATAAATAAATAAAAGGCTGGTAAATGGTTACATTGAAATTTGTGAGGATATAAATCCACAAGCGTTTAATTGTAACAAGTCATAGTCACGCCTCCCCGCGGTGCCAGTTTGAAACTAAGGCTAATATATCCTTAGGCTGACGTGACAGGGCGATTTCAGAGAGTGCAGAAATGCATGCATATTCCTACTCAGGCAAAATTTAGACTTGAGCTATAGAGCTGCTATAAATCATTATGTTACTATGATCGTAAGCGAAAATCACGATTTATACAAATTATAGCCCCAGTCTACCTTTGTACATGTGGTCTAATATCGAATTAGAGTAAATGACTGGTGTGGTTTATAATCATAGATCTGTCTAATCTGATGCTGCCAAATCTAAACTAAATTATATAAGTATTAATTTCAACATTTCTGCCCACTTCCTCCCTCTCCCGAAAATTTGGGGGCGAAAAATCCAGGGGGCGAAACATCCAGTAGGGGCGAAACGACCAGGGGCGAAACGACCAGAGGCGAAACGTCCTGGGGGCGGAACGTCTAGGGGAGGAAATGGATTTGGGGCGAAACGTACCGGAACCCCGGGAGTCTGGGTCACATGACCAACAAGGCCGCCACGCCCGTGTATGGTAAAAACCATTAAAAAATCTTCTTCTCCTAAACCAAAGGCCCAATGGCCTTGTGGCTTGGAATGATGTAGCATTGAAGGCTCGGGTCCATCATAGTTTGTACAAATCATGACTGTGCATTGAACTTGACCTAATTTATGGCAAGGTCAGTTTTGGTATGTTATGCTTTTGTATGGGAAAATGCTTAAACAGTGGATTCTCAGAAAATATTTAAGTCTTAGGTATAATAATTGGAAAATATGGTTTAATAAATGAGCAGATGAAGATATTATGTTGCTAAAGGTCAAGGTCATTCTTTGACCTTTGTTCAAGGTTAGTGTGATTCTGTCACCCATCAACATTTCAAACATCTTCTCCTCTGAAGCCACCGGGCCGATTGAAGCCATATTTTATATGGAGCTACACTTGGTAAAGGAATCAAATGGTTATGATGGTACTGGTCACATGACTAAAATGGCCCCACGCCCATATATGGTAAAAACCTTCAAATATCTTCTCCAGAACTGAACGACTTATGAGTTTGAAACTTGGTATGTAGCACTGAGGACTCGGGTCCATCATAATTTATACAGATGATGTCCGTGCATTGACCTTGACCTAATTTATGGCAAGGTCAATTTTGATGTGTTATGCTTTTATATAGGAAAATGCTTAAACAGTGGATTTCTCATTGATTGATTTGATGCTTAACGACCACAGTATACAGCTATGGTCATGTCGGGGTGGTCAGTTAACCTAACCACACTATTCCTGGGCAGGCTTAGACCTCCTAAGCTGTTAACCAGTACTAAGTGCACATACTTTCGCCAGTAACTGACAACTACCCTTCTTGAATCAGCGGAAGAAGAAACGAAAGTATGTGGCCAGACCGGGTTTCGAACCCAAGACCTCTGACATATGAGTTAGGTGCTGGGTTCGAAACCTGGTCTAGATTTCTCAGAAACTATTTATGTCTTAGGTATAATAGTTAGTATATATGGTAAAATAAATGAGCAGATGAAGATATTATGATGCTAAAGGTCAAGGTCATTCTTTGACCTTTGTTCAAGCTCACTGAAATTCTGTTGCCTGTCAACATTTTCAAATATCTTATTCTCTGAAGCCACTGGGTCGTTTGAAGCCATATCTCATATGGAGCTTCACTGGGTCAAAGGAACCAAAGTTTGTTCAGATGGTCATGGTCACCTTACCAAGATGGCCACCATGCCCATATATGGTAAAAATACTTCAAAAATCTTCTTCTCCAGAACCAAAGGCCCAATGACTATGCGGCTTGGTATGTAGCATTGGGGACTCGGGTCCATTATAGTTTATACAAATTATGACTGTGCTTTGACGTTGACCTAATCTATGGAAAGGTCAACTTTGGTATTTTATGCTTTTATATGGGACAATGCTTAAACAGTTGATTTCATGGAAACAGTTATGGTCCTTTGAAAATTTTGGCATTTCAAACTTGTCAGCATGATACCTTGAAAAATGGTTTGAGCTATGGACTTGGCACTTACTCAACTGATCGGAGATGATGAGTAGATGAACTGATTAACTTTCACACAAATTCCTTCAATTTTTTTCAGAGTTATTGCCCTTTGAAAATTTTGGCATTTTAAACTTGTTAGCACAGATGATAAGTAATTGACTGATTAACTTTTGAACAATTTCTGTCAATAATTTTTAGTACAGAGCATTCCCTTTTAGGGTCAGGCATATGGTTGGGGGCAAAGTGTTTCACAAAAACCTTTTCTAGTTTTGAGCTATTTCCTTTTAATGTTACACTTTTGTCTGGAGCATAACGCCAAAAGTATTAGAGGAATTGTCTTGAAACTTCATATAATAGCAGAAGATATTGAGAGGAAATGCAGTGTATATGAAAACATTATTCTGCTTTGCTTACTTTTTTGAATATCATTTTTGGTGATTTTTAGTCCAGAAAATAAATCAAAAAGTGCTGAAGCAAATTTCTTCAAACTGAATACAAAGAAAGATGTCACTCAGTCAAGGCAAGTGCATTGTCTAAGTACCATAACTCTACCTTGTCTAATTTTCAATTATCTCCCTTTTTATTTTCTTTATACTTATTATAAAGTTAAATCAAGAACCAGTCATAAGAATATTGTACACAATTGAAACTCTGATATAAGATTTTAAGAGAAAATGCGTTATTTACTAACAATAACTCTACTATGACCCACTTTTGAGTTATTTCCCTTTATAATTATACTTTTGTGTAGTGTAAAACTCCCAAAGTATTTAAGGGATAGCAACAACATTCAAAATAACTTAATGCTGCACAGCAAATAAAAGGTCAACCTTTCACCAGAAAAGTTTGAATTGGCAGGAGGATTGGCCATGTCCAAATGACTCTTGTTGCATCAAAGATTTGAGCTGCAACACCACAAAACCAAGTCATGTGTATCCAGCAAAGACTCAGAGCAGCCTGGGCATCCACTTTGCTGTGCACTTAGAGTGTAGCTTAGGGATTAAGCTACTACCATGCCGACACAGCAAAGCCTCTGATCAGACTACTACCATGCCGACAGCAAAGACTCTGATCAGACTACTACAATGCCGACAGCAAAGACTCTGAACAGACTGAGGTGGATGCCCTGGCTGAGCTGAGCTGAGTATTCACTGTGCACACATTCAATTATGTTGTTTTTATCGTGTAACGGCTCATTTATGACCAAGCTTGTAATGATCAGCTTTATCAGTTTCACTGCATAGGGTATTTATTCGGTTATAAAACGGGGTTTTCCATCTCTAGATTGGCTCCAAATATCTAACATGTGTCAGTCAGTTATATGAAATTCAGTTATGATATTGTTTTTTTATTCTTTCTAAAACAATCCCAAATATCTAGATCTGTCTTGTAAGACAGATCTAGATTTTTGGGATTGTTTTGGAAGAAAAAAAAAAACATGTTATAACTAAAAAAATATGGTATGACCCCGATTTCTTGCCTTATTTTCTCAGTTTGTCTGAAATCCAGTGACGCTGGCCGAAATGTTGCAGGTTTAATACCAGCCGAGATGGTGATTCTTTTCAAGCCTTTTTTCATCTGCCCTATCATCTAACTATTTACCCTCAACAGCCTGATTTAACTGAAATACTGTTCAAATTGCCACAATATCCCAAATCACCCAAGCATGATTTTTTTCCAGTATTTTTTGCAACACTCATGTATTCAGACACAATAGATCAATGGGGCATGCATTATGATCTCCAGCAAAGTATCTCTCTTGATGAGGTACTATCCTCAGTGGTTTTTTGACTGTAGTTGAACAGAGCTCCAGATTAGATAAGGTATTGAGGATAATTCAAAGATAATGATTCTTATTTCTCAACAAAAACATATGTTGAGGTCACAACGTATGTTTTTATGGAGAAATATAGAAAATTATCCCTAAATTATCCTTGTTATCCCTTCTTATCTGTAGCACTAGTTATCTCCAGCAAAGTATCTCTCTTGATGAGGTACTATCCTTGCTGGTTCTAACTATAGTTCACCAACTTTTGAACAATTATTAAACCGGTATTAAACCTGCAACATTTTGGCCAGCGTCACTGGACTTCAGTTCAATGTGTTCGTTTTTTCTAGAGATAAACTCTGTGAAGGATGCCAAGACCAAATGCTCTAAGTAAATTCTGTCTGACTGAGTATGAATTTGAACGTCAAACTCTGAAACTATCTGATTGTCAACTTGTTGTAGATTATCACCAATAAACACCAAGTCAATCACCTTCACCCAGTGAAAAGCATTAGCCTATCTGATTCTTTTGACAAACAGTTCCATGCTGTAGGAACAACAAAGAGAAATGAAATTGTCACCTTTTATTACAGTTTAATTTTTTATGTATTACTGACTAAAATAACATAACATATACATGAACTGAGGCATCTGACAAACAAGATCTGTCCACATACAAGACAGCTTGCCTGACAGCGCCTCTCCAATCACATAAAAATTATTAACCAAAACATCCGACTCGGATGAAAATGTGGACGTTGATGCCTGGGTGTCAACAACAGCTCTTATGTATTCTCGTACAGGCAAGCTAATATGCTATGACCAAATACCATATTAATCCTATTAAACGCCCCAGGGGCATTGCATTTTACAAAAGGGGGGTGAGGGACATTTTAAGAGCCTGAAAGGTAGCAAGTCAGCCACTGCCAAAATAGCTCTAACTAGAGCAAGTGAGCAGGGGCTCATGTGTACCCCCCGGCCAGCGCCACCGACTAATGATACTAAACTTCTAACTAAAAAATTTAACATATATAAGATACAAATTTTAAAGTCTGTGACCTTCTCCTTTGGTCAGCAGCAGCATAAAGAGAATGTTAACTAATCTGCTGCAACCTAAAAGTAAACCTAGTAATATATCAAAAGATTCCACTGAAGGATATCTGAATTATAAGAAACACTATAAAGCAATATACATTGATGTAACTGTTTAAGTATGTGACCTTGACCTTATGTCAACAGCAGCACCCAAATGATGTAAATTGTTGCAACCTAAAGATACACAACTTCACATATATCAAAGCATCCTATTAAAGAAGATCAGAAAAATAAGCAAAGAATAGAAACTTAGCACATATAAACTTAACACAAAACTCTAACATGAAAAAGCATATAAGCTTGTGACCTTGCCTTAAGTAAAGGCATGTGTGGGGATGTAAAAGAATAAAATTTTAGACTAACACCTACTAGCATACCAAATATTAACCAAATCCAACAAAGGATTTGGATGATATAATATCTCAAAACCTTTAACACATAACATATATGAATATGTCTAAGTCTGTGACCTTGACCTCTAGGTCACAGGCATGTGTAAAGATGTATAAAAATAAAGCTTTAAACATATATAAACCAAACCCAACAAAGTTTTCTGACGATATAACATCACAAACAAGAGGGCCATGATGGCCCTGGATCGCTCACCTGAGTATCCTGTGAACTTAACCTCAGAGTCATCCATATGACTGACAGACAGAGTTTCACAAAGATTGAATGGAAAATGAACCCTTTATTGTGTACCTAAGATTTTTATAAGATTTAACCTAATGACCTAGATTTTGACCCCACATGACCCAGTTTCAAACCTGGTCTAGATTTCTTGGATATGAACATTCTGACAAAGTTATAAAAACTGTGCCCTCTAGAGAGTACACAATGTTTTTCTAAGGTTTAACCTAGTGACCTACTTTTTGACCCAACATGACCAAGTTGCACCCTTGGTCCAGATTTGTTGGAAACAAACATTCTGACAAAGTCTCATGAAGATTAGAACAAAACTGCGTCTGCTAAAGCGTTCACCCTGTTTTTCTAAGAACTGACCTAATTTTTGACCTGACATGGCCCAGTTTCAAATCTGGTGTAGATTTCATGAAAATAAACATTCTGACAATGTTTTACGTAGACTGGATCATAACTATGCCCTCTAGAGTGTACACAAGGTTTTTCTAATATTTGACCTAGTGACCTAGTTTTTGACCCCACAAGACCCAGTGTCGATTTTGGCCTAGATTTTATATAAATAAACATTCTGACAAAGTTTCATGAAGATTGGATCATAACTGTGCCCTCTAGAGTGTGCACAAGGTTTTTCTAAGATTTGACCCAGTGACCTAGTTTTTGACCCCACATGACCCAGTTTCAAAAATGGTCTAGATTTCATTTAGATAAACATTCTGACAAAGTTTCATGATGATTGGATCATAACTGTGCCCTCTGTGTCGTTCTAAGATTTATTTCTATTTTTAGCTCTGGCGGCCATTTTGTTCAGCGGAGTGGAACCGTTTTAGCAATTTTTGTTCAGAGTCATGAGTAAAACATTTCTGTGGAATTTTTTGAAATTGAGCCATTGGATTCAGAGACGATGATGTTTAAAGCTTTTTTCTATTTTCAGCTCTGGTGGCCATATTGTTCAGTGGAGCAGAACCGTTTGAGCAACTTTGGTAGAGGGTATCCTAAGGAACATTTCTGTGAAATTATTTGAAAATCGGCCCAGCAGTTTTGGAGAAGTTGTTTAAAGGTTTTTCTATTTTCAGCTCTGGTGGCCATATTGTTCAGCGGAGCAGAACCGTTTGAGCAATTTTGGTAGAGGGTCTCCTAAGGAACATTTCTGTGAAATTATTTCAAAATCAATCCAGCAGTTTTGGAGGAGAAGTCGTTTAAAGGTTTTTCTATTTTCAGCTCTGGTGGCCATATTGTTCAGCGGAGCAGAACCGTTTGAGCAATTTTTGTAGAGGGTCTCCTAAGGAACATTTCTGTGAAATTATTTCAAAATCAATCCAGCAGTTTTGGAGGAGAAGTCGTTTAAAGGTTTTTCTATTTTTAGCTCTGGCGGCTATATTGTTCAGCGGAGCAGAACCGTTTGAGCAATTTTTGTAGAGGGTCTCCTAAGGAACATTTCTGTGAAATTATTTCAAAATCAGCTTAGCAGTTTTGGAGGAGAAGTCATTTATAGGTTTTTCTATTTTTAGCTCTGGCGGCCATATTGTTCAGCGGAGTGGAACCATTTGAGCAATTTTGGTAAAGAGTCCCCCAAGGAACATTTCTGTGAAATTATTTCAAAATTCATCAAGCAGTTTTGGAGAAGAAGTCGTTTAAAGCAAAAGTTGACACCTGACGACGGACAAAGACCGATCACAATACCTCACCTTGAGCACTTCGTGCTCAGGTGAGCTAAAAATTTAACATAAAACTTTACCATGAAAAGTCTAAAAGTCTGTGACCTTGACCATTAGGTCACAGGCATGAGTGGGAATGGTATAAAATAAAACTTTGAACAAACATCTATCATCTTCCCAAACATAAATCCAGTCCATCAAAGGGTTTGAATTATATAGAGATCTTAAAAACTTTAACGCAAAACTTTAACATGAAAAGTCAAAGTCTGTGACCTTGACCTCTAGGCCACAGACATGGGTAGGGTGGTACAGAATAAAACTTTGGACCATTATTTATCACCATGCCAAATATTAACCCAATCCATCAAAGGGTTTGAATAATATAAGGTCTCAAAAACTTTAACGCAAAACTTTAACGCAAATGTTAACTTACGGACGGACAGAAGGACGGACGAACGGACATCGGACAAAAGCTATATACCCCTGGGCATACTTCCTATGCCGGGGGTATAATAAAAGAAGTAAAATGAATGAAGAAGAAGCAACTCTACTACTGTTTTGCCTCCTTTCTCAATAAGGGTCAACTCTTAAAGGACAGAATTTGCTCGTCCAGGAGCCATTTGTAAGTTGGCTTTTGACCTCGAAAATGGGGTCAAGGTCACCAAATCATAGTAAACTTAGAACTGCCCGAAAGGTATATCAATGGAAGTTTAGTGACCATCAAGCAGATGGCTCATGAGATATCTCATTTTTAGTGAAAATTTTATGTTTAAGTCCTTCTGTGACCTTGGAAATGGGGCCATGGTCATCAGAATCAAATCAGTTCTTAGGCTTATCCCACTGATATATCTTCAGCAAGTTTGGTGAAATTCGTTTTATTGGTTCAAGAGATATCATGGATACAAAAATTTTCACGCTGACCCTAATGCTGACACCAACAGGGTCTGCACAGACACCCTCACCTTTGGTGAGGGAACATAACTATGTATGAGAACAAGTCTATTTCATATTAAGTATCAGCTGCCACTCAGTTGATATTGCCACGCATGCAGAGAACCATCTGTTGCTGCTGACATCACTAAATCTTGTTGCCATGGATGCCATAAGTGCTTGACAACCAATAAAGGATCTGATTGGTTCTCTTGGTTCATCACATGACCTTCATGTTGAAAAAGAGGCTCCACTGTTTCTTTTGGATTAGAGATCGTTCTTTTAAAGATGTAAACATTTCCATCAAATCCTGAAAAGTAAAACAAAATATTTAAAGACAAATACCATAAAACTTCGAAGTATTGGGACAGATAGGACTGAGCAAACAGTACAGACCCAGATGAGACTGCTCCATCTACAATGTTTACTTTTGGCTGCAGTACTGCATTGTTCTACTTTTAGGACAATTACGGTAATTTTATTAAAGTTCCAGTTCTTTTTAATTTTTACAGAAATTATGCTTCTTGGTAGGCATGATCTTGTTACACAATATTCTAGTAAAACTGCCATTTTATTAAAAGAATGATAGTCATATAATGAGACTCCACACAACAAAACAAACCAAGTGGCATGTGTGCCCAGCGAAGACTTAGATCAGCCTGGGCTTCTGCCCAGTCTGATCAGTCTTCACTGTCCACATGGAACTACCTTAGGGCCGGTATATAATGCAGCCATAAAATGCAGCCGTATTAAATGTATAGGAAAAACGCAGCCGATAATGCAGCCACTATAGACATAGTAGGGAAAGATGATAATGGCTCTATTGTTCAATGTTAAGCGAGTGTTAAATGGCTTTAAAGAAATATAATGATGGGACACACACACATGTCTGAGAGTGTATAGGTTGAAATATCATATTACAGGAGCTTGAAATTTTATCAGGACGATGATGGAAAAAACAAATAGATCTATACTTTTATTTTTGTCTTCTTTTTAATCTTTATTTTTTGTTTGAATAAAATTGCAAACTCCTGCATTAGGAAAAGCTGAAACTGATATTTCTTTTATCATAATCATTTTATTATTTTATTACCTTTTTCATTATACATAAACACTTTTCCAACTAACATAATAAACGAATGTTAACTTCTGTCTGCGCATGATATCATAATGATACATACAGGGACAAAGCCAGACCGTTTACTTTGTAGAAGCAAATATTTCAATCTGAAAGCATGCATCTCCAAGGGTGATCACTCTACTATGAAAAATATGCCCCCTTACGCCATTTTTTCAAAGTTGGAACAATTTCTGTGACTTCTTCTTTGTTTTCTTGCAAAGATCATCTGTTCTTAAATAGGGTTAATTCTTAAAGGAAAGAATTTGCTCTTCTTTCCTTTTAGAATTCACCCGCATTGAGAAAGGAGGCAAAATGCAGAGTTGGTCCTCTTGAAAGTGTACCCATATACATTAAGCACAGATGGAGGTGCTTACAGTTCTCCTTCTAGCTATGCCCCTGTATAGGGTGGACAAGCGTTCGCTAAATCGTGAAGTTGTCGTTAACTACAGCGTATTTCCACTTACGCTGAAAAAATATTACCTTAAAAGCATAATATAAACAATCATGAAAATTATCCTAATAAGTAGCTAAATGAGGTATGCAATAAACATAATATGTTTGTATTTTGCAGAAATGTGATTGTTTTAATATTGGTTAATTTTTCAGAATATCCTGTTTCCAAGAAAATGCCTTAATGAGATCAAAATAGTGCAGAATAGTAACTATAGATATCAGGAAAGCAAACAAGTTATTAATATCACAGCAGTAATATTTAGCTAGATATTAGCGCAACTTTCCAGAAAATATGTCATTATAATTTTCTCACAGTTATTTTTGTGCTTATAGAAGAAATGCATTAAACTTAACAACAATGTCATTATTTAACGAACGCTCTTGTCCACTGTATGTAGAAAACTATATTTCCCTTTAAAATCTTATATATATATATATATGGGCGGTACGTTTAATTTGCAATATTTACATTCTTGGTGTATTTACTGAAAAGCCCTATAGTAAACCATTGGAACGTAATGTAGTTTACATTCCAATAATTACATTGAGACACGCGACGTCAGTGACGTCAAAATAAACAATGGCTCTCTACTACCTGATTGGACGTCAGCAACATCATGACGTCATGCATGCCGTACTGCTGTTAGCAGAAAAACTGTGTGTACATGTTTTACTGCTTCAATTTTAGCGCTTTTATAAGATTTTTCATGAAAGATTTGATTGAAACGAATGTAAATATAAGCAATGAACTTAATTTTTCTGATGTTTATCGAAGTGTAAACTACATTGGGTCACTAGCAAAGTTTATATGAACCCCTTTGGGGTTCATTCACTTTGCACGTAACCCAATGTAGTTTACACTTGGATAAACCTCAGAAAAATGAAATTCATTGCTTAATGAACAACAGTCAGTCACGCGACGTTGTTGGTACGCAACGTCACATGTAAACAAACGATACCATTGGCCGTTGTAAGTTCTACTTGACATCATTTCATGATGACGGCCGTTTAACGTTAGAGGCTTACCTGTTGCTTAGTGACAGCTTTTTGTCATATGATTTACAAATGTTGCTCTTAAAAATCGAAAATGATGCTTAAAATAATTTTAAAATCAAATGTAATTATAAGAGACAAATGTCATTTTTCCAAAGTTCATGGGAGTATGAACACAATGGGTCAAGTGCAAAGTTAACGTGAACGCCCTTCGGGCGTCACTTACTTTGCACATGACTCATTATGTTCAAACTTCCATGAACATCGAAAAAATGAAATTTATTTCTTAAATGATAAATTGAATCTTGCATTCGTGCTCCTGTATTATTGAATTTATTAAACTCGGGGAAGGGCGATAAGATGCTTGGCATAGCCTCGCATCTAATCTTTTTCCCAACTCGTTTAATAAATTCAGTAGTACCTGAGCACTCATTTAAGATCCTCTATATAGCCGCCAACATGCAGAATAAATGGTGTTAAGTATATATACAAAATTGGATTTATAGAAAAAAAAATTGAGCAAGGGCTTACGGATGCTCCCGGTCAGTGTCATCACTTAATGGCTAGACATATGAATAGTCAGACAATCTTTATCAAACTCCACAGCAGAGATAGTCAAAATGTTTGGTTTTTCAAAAATTTGAGCAAGTGAGCAAGGGCTTACGTATGCTCCCGGCCAGTGTCATCGCTTAATGGCTAGACAGATGAACAGTCAGACAATCTTTATCAAACTCCACAGTAGAGATAGTCAAAATGTTTGGTTTTTCGATTTCAGAAATATAAGGAGTTATGCTAACAGCACATAGAACTTTAATGCCACTTTCATTCACGAAATTTCAGAGTTTGTAACCTTGAACTTTGGATGGCCGGATGGATGGTTTAATATTGATGGGTTCAGAAATTTTCAAATGAAGTATCAAACTAAAAGCTGTATTTTTTTAACAGTTTCCTACTAAATTAATTTAGAATGTTACCATAATTATTTAGTAAATATGGTAATATTTTCCAGCCTTTTGGTCATGTTGATACACTAGCATTTGGCATATTACAGCAATAACAATTTATTTAATAACAGTATTTAATAATTAAATGTTTAAATTTAAATAACAATTTATTTGATAACAGTATTTAGTAATTAAATGTTCATCATACTTCATCATACTAGCACACAACAAATATAGCAGCAACAATTAATCTTATTGGCTACTGTATCCATTTTGATTGACAGATCCCAGTGATCTTTGACTGTTCTGTTTTCACACCTAGATAATCTCTGGCACACGTCGGATAATTACCTGTATAAACAAACCATTTAAAGTATTGTTTGAAGAGCAGCATGTACTTTATGTACACGGATACATTAAGAATCATTATTGAGCTCCGGCATGTATTTATTTTGCAAGAAAATGAAAGCTTCTCTGTTCTGAGTGAAGAAGAATTACTAATAAAATTTAGAATTACTGCCAACTAATAATAACAGAAATACATTTTCTATATTGCGAAATAAAAATGAAATACAAAAGAAACAAATGATAACAAAACATTTAATTACTGCAAACTGTTCTTATGTTTATTACGGCATATATTTTTGCCATTTCTTATTTTAAAAATTATAACCCATCTGTTTATCATATCTGTCTATTTCCAACAAAATGATAAATTCGGGCGGAGAATACTCAGGTCGACTAGCTGTTTCGGAACCTTATCTGGCCACTTCAGCCAGAAAGTTAGATCATATTATTTTATTTATTTTGTTGGTTATCATTGGTGAACTGATCATTTTCCATAAATACACAGTGTTAATTGACATACCTTGGTAAACAACATTTACATATGATTAATGATAATATGGTAATCAATCTTAACACTTTTAGTAATTATAATATTATATTTAATAAAAATAATAATTATAATAATAATAATAACAGAAAAAATGAATTAAAAATTATCAAAGAGATAACGGCTATTTCCAGAGGAAAGCAGTTTAATATTGTCTTTACAAATTCTGATTTTAGGCTGATTAAGTGTTGTTTTAAACTTAACATTAAAATGCCTAGTTATCTTCTCAATAACTCAGACCCGACATTTTTATATGCAGAAAATAAGAAAATGAAAATAGTATTTTACACGAAAAAGTCAGAGTTCTTCAACCTGATAAATTGGGATAAATGTCAAAATGCATATAAGTATTCCATCTTTCCAAATCCATAAATTGAATCATCGTTCATAAATTGAATCATCGTTTATTCGTTTGCAAATTTTCTGCAGAATTTGTAACAAAGGACCTAGACAGAATTGAAATATGCTAACTTTTTGGCGAGGTGTATATATTATGTGACAAAAATAAAACAGAATGTATTAACTGCTTAAAACAATATCAGCTCCATCTTTCCCCTTAAGCAATTACACTTTTTGACTATATCTGCAGTCAAGGCCTATTAACACATTTTCCTACTATGTCTATATTGGCTGCATTCCCTACCATTTCTATAGTGGCTGCGTTTTTCCTATATGTTTTATATAGCTGCATAAAAAGCTGCATTTTATACAGGCCCCTACCTTAGACCCTTAGCTACCCTTCAGCACCCAGGCTGATTTGAGTCTTGGCTTGGCGTATATGCCACTTTATTGTTTTTTTTGTGTTGTGGGTCAAATATTTGCCTATCTGCTACAGGATAGTCTTCACTGTGAATGGGTCCAATTCTCTGCTTGTTTTTCTGCCATTTTTAGGAAGGGAAACAGATTTTGTAACTTCCTGTTGCTTCCCTGAATGAACAAGCCCTTTCAAAAGGAAAAATATTTCCTTGATTTTTTTCCCATAAATTCTTTCCTTTGGGAGGTGACTGTGACTGAAATGGCAGGCAACAATTAATAATGAGAGAGTTGCTAAAAGAGTTGATCATGATGAGGTGCCTCATTATGAGGTGTCTATTTGGTTAAATAAGCTATTTGCAACTATAACTATTTCTGTGTATTATAGGCTAATGAAATCCCAAAACATTTTGTTTCTGATTGTCAGAAATACTTCTTTCTCAACCAAGTAATTTTAATAAACTAAGTACTCTGTTATCCCTCTTCTGAGTCTGGCTTACCCAAGATGCATGCTGTTACCTGTACTCACCAGAAACTGAAAATAAGTCCTTTTTCTTCCCTGTCTGTACTGACAAATCCAGAAAATTTTCACATGTTCTCAAGGGTATCTGAATTCTTTCCACATTTTCACCCAAACATCTCATGTCTTGTATAAACACCTCTCCACTAGTAGAAAGCAAAAACACCTCATTTGATTGGCTGTCAATGTTACTCATAGTCCAAAAAGAGGCTAGGCCACCTTGACATTGGTACTTTGTAACAATGGTTTCTTTTGTCCTTATATCTAGGTAGTTTACAGCAGCAGAATTTATACAACAACAAAGTAATGTGTCTTTATCTTTATGGCGAATGGCTGTAATTGGCTCATCTTTACCACAACCTGGAGCAAGTTACCATAAGGTGTAACAATATACAGTAAGGTGTAACAATGTGCACTATGGTGTAACAATATAGAGATCGATGTTACAATACAAAGTAAGGTGTTACAATATACAGAAGGGTGTAACAATATAAGATATGTTAGTGTAACAATATACAGAAAGGTGTAACAATATACATTGCTGTAAGGTGTTACAATATACATTACAGTAAGGTGTAACAATATACAGAAAGGTGTAGACGATGCTACTATGATGATTTTTGTAAAATTATTAGTTATATTATATGCAGATGACACCATTATCTTAAGTGATAATTTAAATGATTTTAAGCATATGTTGAACACTTTTGATGACTATTGTAAATCATGGAAATTAAAAATAAATGCATCTAAAACAAAGATAATGATATTCGGTGATCGCTCAAGAACGCGACATGTTTCTGTTTTTTTGGCAGGTGATAATATTGAAATTGTGAAGGAATTTAAATATTTAGGGGTTCTCTTTACAACTAATGGAAGATTTGTTCAGTATTATAAATATTTATCGTCAGTAGCCTATAAAGCAATGGCTTTGTTAAGGAAGAGAATTGTAAATTTACATTTACCCGTCGATTGTCAGTTAAAGCTTTTGACCAAACCATTATGCCAATACTTTTATATGGTAGTGAGATTCGGAGCTTTGAGAAATTACAGATACTCGAAAAAGTTCATTTAGATTTTCTTAGAAGCTTTCTTAAAATGAAGAAAAGTACTCCTCTGACGATGGTATATGGTGATTTTGGGAGATACCCGATTGAAATCCAAGCAAAAAAGAGAATGATTAAACATTGGTCAAAGATTTTAACTGACAAAGATAGTAAAATTTCATATAAAAAGTATTCAGTTTTATTGTATCTTCAAAAGAATAATATCTATTCCTGTAAATGGATTTTATGTATTGAAAAAATATTACAAAGTGTTGGTTTGAATTATGTATGGCTAGAAAATTATGTAAACAATGCTGACTGGTTATGCAAAGAAGTCGAAAAAAGATAACAGTCTCAATTTGTACAAAAGTGGAATTCGGATGTTTATGGTAGCTCAAAATGTATAAATTATCGTATATTTAAAACTGAATTTGTCATAGAAAATTATATAACTGAATGCTAGCCAGATCTGTATATTCCATTTGCAAGAATAAGAACAACTAATAATAAATTACCAATAGAAAAGGGGCGGTGGGAGAACATCGAGCAGTCTAATAGATATTGTACTTTATGTAATCTAAATTCACTAGGTGATGAATTTCACTATATATTAGAATGTACCTATTTTACAGAAAAAAATAACTATACTTACCTAAATACTACTTAAAACATGTTAATATATTTAAATTTCAGAGGTTAATGTCAACAAAAAATATGAAGTTACTTAACGAACTTAGTAGATATGTATCTGATAGCTTAAAGAAATTCTAGTCCCTGTTAAGCTGCGCATGCAATGTTTCACAAATCACTATGTATGTCTATACGATCAGTATTCATTTCTTCTTATGTTGTTTTGTCACAATCTGAGAGAAATAAAAGTTGTGTTCTGTTCTGTTCTGTAACAATATAAAGCTGTAGCTATAGGAAGATGTAACAAGTAACAATATACATTACTGTAAGGAGTAAAAAAAACATAGTAAGGTGTAACAATATACAATACAGTAAGGTGTAAAACAGTAAGATATAACAAAATACATATTCCTCAAAAAGAGGGCACAGGGTTGCTACTTATCCTCCACTTCAATATTTCCTGACTTTTCACGATTTTCCCCTGACATGTTACAGTTTTCAATACCCCTTTCACAGGTCCAAAAGTTAATTTTACAGTGCTTATTGTAATGCATAAAATTTTGGGGATTACTCTTACAGGAAAGAATTTGCCTCCTGGAGGATACTGGCCAGACTACACACTGTGTCTTGTGAAGACTGACTTGAGTCTTCCTGTTTGCACAGGTTGTCTGGTCCCTTTTCAAGAAATCCAGGTATCAATTAACACTTTAGGTCTCAAAAATAAAAATACAAGTAGCTGACTTTGCAAAAAGGGTAGTACCAGATAAGGTGGCTCATAATGTGCTGCCTCATCTGAATCTACACTGTTTGCCCTCTAGTCTTTGAATTCTTAATGTGACATAGCTTGGGCAATTTACTTTAATTGGATAATTTGGACCTCATGTGACCTTGAAAATAGGGTCAAGGTCACCAAAATATAATCAGTTCTTTTGCATTTCCCAATTATATACATGCATTTGTGCAGGTTTGTTTCTAATCCATCCATCCATTCAGGAGATATGGTGCAGACAAGGCATTTTTCAACACTCTTTGACCTCCTGTGACCTTGAAAATGGGGTCAAGGTTACCAAAATCTACTCACTTCTTTGCCATCTCCAAATGATATATTTGTGCAAGTTTGGTTCAAATCCATCCATCCATCCATTCAGGAGATATGGTGCAGACAAGGCATTTTTCAACACTCTTTGACCTCTTGTGACCTTGAAAATGGAGTCAAGGTAACCAAAATCTAATCAGTTCTTTGCCATCTCCCAGTGATATATCTGTGCCAGTTTGGTAAAAATCCATCAATTCCTTCAGGAGATATGGTGCAGAAAAGCTATTTTTCATCATTCTTTGACCTCCTGTGACCTTGAAAATAAGGTCTAGGACACCAAAATCTAATCAATTTTTTACCCTACCCAGTGATATATCTGTGCAAGTTTAGTCAAAATCCATGCATCCCTTCCGGAGATAGAATGCAGACAAGAAGCTATGCTGATACCGACGGGATCCACACCAACAACAATATGTTCCCCCACACTCCCATGGTGGGGGTACATAATTTTGTTGTCTGCTTATTTGGGGCTTTAAAGGTTCACTTACCATTTTCAGTGTTTCTAATTATCTGACATGTTTCTACATCTACTATAGAGATACTGTTGGTACTTGAGCCAAATGCTGCTCTTTTGGCTTCTCCAGAGCTGTCTGCAGATATTCTAATAGGGAAACTGAAAGAACAGATTGTATTGTAACATTTTCATACTTATTCATATGACAGTATTTGCCATATCTTTTCTTGCCATGATATTTGATGTAAATAGCCATATGAGTCCTCATTTGATACTTTATCGTTTTTGTAAAAAGTATACGGCTTTCCTTGCATCTATGATACTGCATTTTAGAATTCATGGCCAGTTGCTGGACAGACACCAGCCAGTGATTATACCTGGAGAAAGTAAAAGAACGTAAAATCGGCCACAATGGAACACTTAAAATGTCAGAAAGTAAAAGTTGAATTTGAAAATCATAAAAGCTGCCTCATCTGGATCTACCCTGTTTGCACTCTGTTCTTACAATATGACATAGCTTGGGCAAAACATTTTTTTAAATTTTGCAGATGCAAATTTTGTGGTCTGTTGTTTTTGCCCTTTAAGGATTAACTAATAAACTTGCTTCACTCATGAGGCACTGCACTTTGCCTCACATAATTTACCCCTACATTTTCATATCTTTAATTAATCAATGAATTGGCATCTTTGAAAATGAATGCAGAGTCATACCTGTGGCGTGTATTACAAGATATTCTCTTAACTTCTTGCATTAAATCTGGAACAAAGATGAAAGTATAAAATTAACTATATACATGGTACTTTTGATGCATCTTTTATTCTTTCTTTTTTTTCATTATTTTTTTTGTTTTTTTTTTTTTGGTCCAAAAACTTAGAAATTTTTTCTCCCAAAAACTTCTTTTTTTTTTTAAAGATATACACCCTCAATATTTCTATTAACTTTCAAATTCCTTACGAAAAACTATATCCTAGGCATGATAATGATTGCTTGTAAAAGTACTTTTATCTGTCTAATTTATGATTTGTGATGGTCACTGGAAGTAGGAGAATTTAAGAAAATAAATAAATTGACAGGAATAGCGGTCCGCTATTCGCACCAAAAATGAAGACTGGATACACCCAGCAATCATAGTTAATCAGGGTTAAGTTATATCATGAATAATTTCAAGACCTTTCTTTAATCGCCTTCAGACAGTTATTGGCTGAAATGAACTCACATGCATGGATTAGAGGTTTGTGCTATTGTTAAGTTATTAACTCCACCAGTCATGAAATTCAAAGTGTACTTGCAGAAACGCCTTTTTACCACCACATGGGAGTCAGTCAGTTTGTGACGACAAACTAGAGGTGGCAGTAAGCATGGCTTACTAAATACCCCCCGCATTTAACAGTTAGGCATGCAGCTTTGTCATTTAAGTTTTACATTTACACAGAATACATGTTATGACAACTGCAAGTGCACATCTATATACCAATATGTGTTCACATATTTGATATCAGTCGAACAGTTTAGGAGAAGTAGCGACAACAAACTCTGTTTTCCAAACTACAAAGGGGTACAACAAAGCTGGAAAACCATTTTGAGAAAAACAGAGCATTATGTGCCAACTCTTTCCTTCTACTGTATCTGTGCACCAAATTTGAATAAAATGGAAGTGAAAATGGCTGAAAAAAAACTTCAAAATAGGGCAAAACATATAAAAAAAGGGGCATAACTCATGCACAAAGGGTTAATGCTCATCTTCATACCAATATGTGTTTGCATACTTAATTTCAAGAAAATTCGTCAAATGGTCTTGGAGTAGGAGCGATAACAAACTTTTCTTACGAAAACTACAAAGGGACATAACTCAGCAGGAAAACCTTTCATATGCTGCATCTAGTAACCCAATTTGAATAAAATGGAAGCAAAAAAGGCAAAAACCCTATAAAATAGGGCAAAATTATCAAAAAGGGGCATAACTCAGGCAAAAAGGGGCAGAATTTAAAATCAAAACCCTAATGCACATCTTCATACCAATATCTGTTCACATACTTAATTTCAAGAAAATCCGTCAAAACATCTAGGAGGAGTTGCAATAACAAACTTATTTCATGGAAAATACAAAGGGGCATAACTCCGCAATAAAAACCTTCCAGGAATAAATGAAAAATACGTATCCACTATTTTCTTATGCTGCATCCATGGACAAAATTTGAAACAAATTGGAGCAAATTAAATGCAAAAACCCTATAAAATATGGCAAAAAATATCAAAAAGGGGCATAACTCTGGCAAAAAGGGGCAGAATTTCAAATCAAAACAATAATGCACATCTTCATACCAATATCTGTTCACATACTTAATTTCAAGAAAATCTGTCAAACCATCTAGGAGGAGTTGCGATAACAAACTTATTTCACGAAAAATACAAAGGGGCATAACTCCGCAATAAAAACCTTCCAGGAAAAATGAAAAATAAGTATCCACTATTTTCTTATGCTGCATCCATGGACAAAATTTGAAACAAATTGGAGCAAATTTAATGCAAAAACCCTATAAAATAGGGCAAAAATATCAAAAAGGGGAATAACTCAAGCAAAAAGGGGCAGAATTTAAAATCAACACCCTACTGCACATCTTCATACCAATATCTGTTCACATACTTAATTTCAAGAAAATCCGTCAAACCATCTAGGAGGAGTTGCGATAACAAACTTTTTTCACGAAAAATACAAAAAGCATAACTCCGCAATAAAAACCTTCCAGGAAAACCTGAAAAATACGTATCCACTATTTTCTTATGCTGCATCCATGGACAAAATTTGAAACAAATTGGAGCAAATTTAAAGCGTTGCGGACGGACGGACGGAAGGACGGACGGAAAGACGGACGGAAGGACAACGTCAAAACAGTATACCCCCCACAAACACAGTTTGCGGGGGGTATAATAAATAAATTGACGGGAATAGCGGTCCGCTATTTGCACCAAAAATGAAGACTGGATACGCCCAGCAATCATAGTTAATCAGGGTTAAGTTATATCATGAATAATTTCAAGACCTTTCTTTAATCGCCTTCAGACAGTTATTGGCTGAAATGAACTCACATGCACGGATTAGAGGTTTGTGCTATTGTTAAGTTATTAACTCCACCAGTCATGAAATTCAAAGTGTACTTGCAGAAACGCCTTTTTACCACCACATGGGAGTCAGTCAGTTTGTGACGACAAATAAATAAATTGACGGGAATAGCGGTCCGCTATTGGCACCAAAAATGAAGACTGGATACGCCCAGCAATCATAGATAATCAGGGTTAAGTTATATCATGAATAATTTCAAGACCTTTCTTTAATCGCCTTCAGACAGTTATTGGCTGAAATGAACTCACATGCACGGATTAGAGGTTAATGCTATTGTTAAGTTATTAACTCCACCAGTCATGAAATTCCCAGTGTGCTTGCAGAAATGCCTTTTTACCACCACATGGGAGTCAGTCAGTTTGTGACGACAAATAAATAAATTGACGGGAATAGCGGTCCGCTATTTGCACCAAAAATGAAGACTGGATACGCCCAGCAATCATAGTTAATCAGGGTTAAGTTATATCATGAATAATTTTAAGACCTTTCTTTAATCGCCTTCAGACAGTTATTGGCTGAAATGAACTCACATGCACGGATTAGAGGTTAATGCTATTGTTAAGTTATTAACTCCACCAGTCATGAAATTCAAAGTGTGCTTGCAGAAACGCCTCTTTACCACCACATGGGAGTCAGTCAGTTTGTGACGACAAAACATGCATGAATATTCAACAAGAGTATGCTTTGATATATCGTCTCTGCTTCCGTAACAAAGGTGTTTTTGCTGAAGATTTTTTGTACAAGTCTTAAATGTGTTGCATACAACTAACCAGTTTCCTAATTTTGTGATTATTCCGTAATGAAATACGAGGGAGTATACCTTTACTAGAGCTAGAAATAAATTGAATAGGTTTAGGTGATTATAATCCTGAAAATTTTTCTTATTTCTCCTTGCTATATATAGTCAGAATTGTCAATTGGAGAGTAAATCATTGTTTCATGGTTGGAAATTTCTTTTTACGGTGAAGCATTAGCTAAGCCACAAAACACAATTTGCAACCACAAAACCTACGATTTACCTCCAAATGACAAGTTTCAATACAGTTATCCCCATTCTAATGAGACTTTTCACATTTTCACCTTTCAAAGTGTACTACTTTGCAGCTATTGCAAGCACTTTCAGCAATGTAAAACCAAACATCAGCAAATGAGCAGTGATGTTTCATAATGACGTTGAGTTTCCAACAGTATATCGCAGGATAAACTGTTGCAATTTTTTTACATTATCCAATCAGACGATGTAAGTGCATTAAAATATGCATTGTATGGACACAATATTTATAGGTCATTTTATTTGCTTGCTTAGCATTGCCACAAGCCAGGAATACAAAATAATAACAGGCACATTACCTAAGTTTGTAAGTGGAATTTTGCATGCACGTGATTGTACAGTAACAGTTTTGCTGTGCCATCCTGATACCAGACCCAGAGGTTATAAAACTTGAGTACATGCTCAAACTCAATATAAAGCACACTGATTGGCTGCTTCCGAGCACATGCTCTGAAGTAGCCAATCAGTGTGCTTTATTCTGAGTTTGAGATTATTCTCAAGTTTTATAACCTCGAACCCAGTTCTTCCAGCTCAGGGCAGAGCGGTGTGGGTTTCATGGTCTATTGGATTGCAAAAACTGAACAGACATGTGGGCTCTACTCCCAAGGGCAGCATGTATTTTACTGAGGATACCTGAATCGGAGCTTCCAATCTGCCAAATGCTTAAGCCATTTCTGTCTTCATCAGAGAGTACACAAAGCCTGGAAAAATTAAACCACTGTGATCAAAAATTTTTGCTACTACCGTAATACACAGTTCCGAGCCACACCCAGAATGTCACACAAAATCACATGATATCGTATACCTGGCCAATGCAACGACACTTTAGCACGTGACATAGTCTCACAAACAAATCGCACGTGGTCAATACCAACATAAGTCCGTGATCTTACCTTTCAGTTAATGAAGGGATGTATACCTGTTGAAAGAAAACATACTAACACCACTTTTAATAAATTTACCCTGCTTTGCAAGAACAGAACGAATCGGAAATGCATGATGCGCCAACTGCCATGTGTAGGCCATGAGGAGGCTGATTCTTCGCCATAGATCGCCAACATTTAATAGGCACTTGCATTTGTCATTTGATTTTCCGCCATCTTTGTGTAAGCTTGTGAGACGTAGTAACAGTAACTAAGCAGGCGGAGCTTAGCAGCTATTCTCGGAACTGTGTATTGTGAATTCCTGAGAAAATCCATAGTTCATATATGAAAGGTTTAGATTCCCATAGCCATGTGGCCATAAGGGCAGAGGGGTTAGAGGCTTATACGTCGTGGCCCCTTAGTGCAATCACCTGACAAAACAGATGCAGCGGCCCTTCACCGGAATCATGTTTTTCTGCCATTTTCAAAGGGAGACAACTTTTGTGACTTCCTGTGAGCTTGCATGGATGAAAAGGTTCTTCCAAAATGGGGTCTTCATGTACTCTTAAAAAAAAAAAGAATTTCTTCCTTTAAGAGTTGACCCAATTGAGAAAGAAGGAAAAGATGAAAAAGGCAGAGTTACTCTCTGTGAGTGTAATAATTTCAGGGGATAACTGTACTCAAATTGTCATTTGGGGAGGTAATTCGTCAGTTTTGTGGTTGGAAATTTTGTTTTACAGCGCCACGCCAGCGGATTGGCGCGTCACCGTAAAACGAAATTTCAGACCTTAGAACTGACAACTTACCTCCCTGAATGAAATTTTCAATACAGTTATCCCCATTCTAATGCATTTTTTTCACATTTTCACCTTTCAAAATGTACTTCTTCTTTGCACACATTGCAAGCGCTTTCAGCAGCATAAAAACAAACGTCAGCCAAATGAGAAGCGACGTTTTATAATGACGTCCAGTTTGCAACAGTATATTGCAGAATATACTGTCACAAATTTTTGACCCATTCATCCGTTCTATTTGTAAGCGTTAGAATATTCTTTTTAAAGCAGCAAATATGGCTCCAAATAAGATGGGGTTTTGAGGACAATTTTGATATAATTTTTCGTATTTCTCAATGAAACGTATGTTGTGCCCCCAATTTGAACTATCTCGGTGAGAGGGTTCTAATCAGGGGTCATAACGTTTATATACAATAAAATTTCAAATTATCTCTGAATTATCCCTTCTTATCTGCGGTACTGCAAAGTACATGTAAACTTGAGTTTAACACTGATCATTGTACGTAAAGTATTCTAACCAGCCATGCTCCATATTTCTTCTAATAAATGCCACCTCTCTACTAAACACCCCACACATTTTACCAATGAAAAAGAAGCCAAAATGTCACAAAAGTGGCCTTCATGGCCTGGTTGTTCAAAGCATGGTTAGCTTCATGAAATCATTAGTGAAGGATTTATTAAATCTTCTAGTACCGTTACATATATAAATCTAAATTTAAATATTTAAAAGAATTTATAATTCTTTTTGCTACAAAAATCAGAGGAGCTCAAATTTTTCCACAAAAAAAAGACAGCGCTTTTACATGCAATACGTTAGAATTTTAACGTTTTGTTGACTAATGAAGTCGTTAGTTTTGATCAGCTTGGCCCTGATCACCAAAATTTGTCAATTATTGCTCAGATTTTGTTTTCAAAATGACATTAATAGGAGTTGTTACTTACAATCCCCCCCCCAACCCCACCCCCAAGATATTTATTAGATTGTTGATTGGCACAACTATTTCTTCCCATGTTATGGTGGAATAGGTGGCGTTGGTAATACATACATGTAGTAAGGTAATGGACACAACAAATCAACAGACTTTCTTACTATAAAAATTTTAAGTATTGGGACATAACTGTTCAGATCATGGTCAACACTATCTGCCATTCCATTTCAATCTATCGGATTCATTACTGCAGTCTTCATGAAACTCTGTCTGACGGCTTGACATGTCTAGTAAAAATTCAGTCAGTCTGGTAAAATATTTTGAATTTTCAAGTACATTTTAATCATTTTACCAGATTTGGTCCCGTGAGACTCGTAAAGTCTCTGTGAACTCTGTTTCTACATTGTAAAATTTAACTATATCATTTCGGGACAATTACAGTAATAATTTAAGATGTTGCAATTTTTAGGATTTTTTAGAGTGCAAACCTTGTTTCCGGAATATGCTTCAGCTCGGTGACTTTACGTTTACAAAATCCCCCAGCATTTACTCGGAAATCTCTGTCCTTTTTCAGCTTCTGAAAATGATATTTATAACAAACCACAGCTTAAGATAAGAAAAAAGTGCTCATGATATTCTCTAATAATTTCTGTTAAATTCAGATTATAATTATCAAAGCATGTTTCCATGAATTACCTACAATCAAAAATCTCAATCTCGCAGTTGAAGTTCATCTCAAACTACTGATATCTCAAAGTAAATTTTCTGGTCCCAGAAAATTTAAATGTGATATTCGTATCTTGAAATTACAGGAGCAGAAATGAAAATCAACACAGGGAATGTGTGAAGTGTCCAAACTATATTCTTTGATAATTAAAGTACTTTGAGATATTAGTGTTTGAGATAGCAGGATTTGACTGTTTATTTGGCTATACGACAAGTATTTTTTTACTCAAACATCTAAATCAGTCTCAAGTAATTCTAAGATAAGACAGGGTTTTCCCTTCCAAAATAATCCCAGCAAGAAATTGCCACAACATGGCCAAACTTATTTGCTACAATAAAAACAGTTTTGCCATGGGCAGGTAACTAGCTCATACATAAAGAGATCAAGGTATGTCTTTTTCTGTTGTGAAATTTCATCTCATTAAGATGAGTGTGTCTGTGGGGTTTTACCAAAATTTTCATAAGGGTGATGGAACTATAGTCTGGACAAGGTGTTTTCAGAAGGGCAGACAACTCATTTATTAAACAGATGTTAAGAGTGTTCTTTTTCATTTATACTGACATTTCATCTCACAAACAGTCGTGTGTCTGTGAAAATTTACCAAAATTTTCTTAAAGATAATGAAGCTATAGCCTTGATAAGAAAGTTTGCATGGGTAGTTCACCCATATTAAAGGAACCCAAGTTGTCTTTGATAAGTTGTCTTTTATAAAAATGGGTTATCTGCCCATGCAAAGTTATCATTCAAGTCACTTTGTCTCATTAAGTTGAATGCATCTGTGAACTTTCAAACAAATATTCCGATTGGTCAGTATAGAAATGAATTTTATTTTTGTGGATTTTATCGATGTGTAAACGCCGGCAAATCACTCACAAACATAATAAAGCCCGAAGAGCTTTATGTTCAGTTTGTGAGTGATTCGCCAACGTTTACACATCAATAAAATCCACAAAATTCAGGCTTTATGTTTACATTGTAGTTTGTGAGTGATCCACCAGCATTTAAACATCAATAAAATCCACACACAAAAAAAATCATTTCTTCTAATTCCAACTCGGACATTTTTTATCACAAAATTGTCAGCTATACGAAGTATTCAGAAACTGCCGCAAATAAAATAGTCCAAGTAGTTCCCGGTTTCTGGTTCATGGGAATTTATAGAAGTCTAAATGCCGTTTTCTGTACGCTCTTGACCAATCAGATTGCGCCAAATTAGCAGTAGAAAGTTGAGTTGGAATTATAGAGCTATAGCTAAGAAATTACAATTTTGTCAAGTGTGGGTAAGTCAGTTGTCTGTTTAGTCTTACTAGAGAAGTTTCCCCTAAGAGACCTACTACATAAACATAAGACATAAACATAACGAGATACGTAAAGCCAATACTACAGTAACTGCTCGTAATCGCATGGCTGTTTTTTCATGCATGTAAAAATGGCATCTTCTCCGAAACCGCTAGGTCTAGAGCTTTGATATTTGGTATGAAGCATTGTCTAGTCGTCCTCTACCAATGTTGTTCACCGAAATGGCCCTGGGGCAGGGGTCTTGGGTTCGAAAATAAAAAAAATAAAATAAAAATCTTCTTCTCCAGAACTGCTTGGCTCAAATGCTTGAACTTTGGTATGTAGCATTGCCTAGTGGTCCTCTACCAACTTTGTTCAAATGGTGGTTCCAGGGTCTAAAATGGCCCTGGGGCAGGGGGGTTTGTGTTCAAAACTAAAAAATACTTAAAAATCTTCTCCACCAGAACTGTTTGCCTCAAATGCTTGAAAATTGGTATGTAGCATTGCCTAGTGGTCCTCTACCTAGTTTGTTCAAATGGTGGCCCCAGGGTCCCAAATGGCCATGGAACAGGGGGTCTTGGGTTTGAAACTTACACATACTTAAAAATCTTCTTCACCAGAACTACTTGGCTCAGATGCTTGAAATTTGGTATGAAATATTGCCTAGTGGTCCTCTACCAAGTTTGTTCAAATGGTGAACCCAGGGTCCAAAATGGCCCTGGGGTAGGGGGTCTCGGGTTTGAAACTAAAAAATACTTAATAATCTTCTACTCCAGAACTGCTTAGTTCAGATGCTTTAAAGTTGGTATGTACCATTGCCTAGTGGCCTCTACCAAGTTTGTTCTAATGGTGGCCCCAGGATCCAAAATTACCCCTGGGCCAGGAAGTCTTGGGTTCTAAACTAAAAAATACTTAAAAATCTTCTTCTCCAGAACTGATTGGTTCAGATGCTTTAAATTTGGTATGTAAGATTGCATAGTGGTCCTCTACCAAGCTTGTTCAAATGGTGGCCCCAGGGTCCAAAATGGCCTCGGGGCAGGGAGTCCCAGGTTTGAATCATAGAAATACGTAAAAAAAATATTAAAAATACTTCTTCTTCAGAACCGCAAGGCTCAGATGCTTGAAATTAGGTATGTAGCATTGCCTAGTGGTCCTCTACCTAGTTTGTTCAAATGGTGGCCCCAGGGTCAAAAATGGCCCTGGAACAGGGGGTCTTGGGTTTGAAACTTACACATACTTAAAAATCTTCTTCACCAGAACTACTTGGCTCAGATGCTTGAAATTTGGTATGAAATATTGCCTAGTGGTCCTCTACCAAGATTGTTCAAATGGTGGACCCAGGGTCCAAAATGGCCCTGGGGTAGGGGGTCTTGGGTTTGAAACTAAAAAATACTTAATAATCTTCTACTCCAGAACTGCTTGGTTCAGATGCTTTAAATTTGGTATGTAACATTGCCTAGTGGTCCTCTACCAATTTGTTCTAATGGTGGTCCCAGGATCCAAAATTACCCCTGGGCCAGGGAGTCTTGGGTTCTAAACTAAAAAATACTTAAAAATCTTCTTCTCCAGAACTGATTGATTCAGATGCTTTAAATTTGGTATGTAACATTGCCTAGTGGTCTTCTAACAAGTTTGTTCAAATGGTGGCCCCAGGGTCCAAAATGGCCTCGGGGCAGGGAGTCTCAGGTTTGAATCATTGAAATACGTAAAAAAGAATATTAAAAATTCTTCTTCTTCAGAACCGCAAGGCTCAGATGCTTGAAATTATGTATGTAGCATTGCCTCGTGGCTGTTTGTACAAATGGTGGCCCCAGGGTCCAAAATGGCCCCGCGACAGGGAGTTCTAGGTTTGGACCATAGAAATATATAGAAAAATATTTTAAAAATCTTCTTTTTCAGAACCACTTGTCTCAGATGCTTGAAATTTGGTATGTAGCTTTGCCAAGTAGTCTTTACCAAGTTTGTTCAAATGATGACCCCATGGTCTAAAATGGCCCCGCCTCAGGGGTTCCTGCGTTTGAACCATAGAACTACATAGAAAAATATTCAGAAATCTTTTTCAGAACCACTTGGCTCAGATGCTTGAAAATTGGTATGATGCATTGCCTTGTGTTCCTTTATCAAGTTCAAATGATGGCCCCAGGGTCTAAAATGGCCCTGCGGCAGGGAGTTCTGAGTTTGAGCCAAGGAAATACATAGGAAACTATTAGAAAACCTTCTTCTTCAGAACCACTTGTCTCAGATGCTTGAAATTTGGTATGTAGCATTGTCTGGTAGACTCCTTCAAAGTTTGTGCAGATGGTGGCCCTGGGATCCAGAATGGCCCTGGGACAGGGTGTCTTGGGTTCCAAATTAAAATGTACTTAAAATCCTTTTTCTCCAGAACCCCTTAGTGCAAATGCATGAATTTTTTTATGATGCACTGCTTAGTGGTCCCTTACCAAGTGTGTTCAAATGATGGTGCCAGGGTCAAAAATGGCTCAGCCCTAGGGGGTCCTGGGTTTTAACCATAGAAATACATAGAAAAATATTCAGAAATTTTCTTCTTCAGAACCACTTGGCTCAGAGGCTTGAAATTTAGCTTTTAGAATTGCCTAGTGGTCCTTTACCAAGATTATTTTAATAATGGTCCCAGGGTCCAAAATGGCCCTGCCCCAGGGGGTCCAGGGTTTGAACCATAGCAATACATAGAAAAACATTAAAAAATTTTCTTCTTCAGAACCATTTGGAAATGGTTGCAAACTATCACATCTGTTCAAATTATGACCCTAGTTTGACCTTTAACCTTTTTGCTCAGGTGAGCGATTCAGGGCCCTTTGGCCCTCTTGTTCGTCTCGGTGTATCCTGGCAAATCTGGGACGAGAAGGCTAAACATTGCAACTTTATATGTTTCATATAAGCTGCCTACTACTTAAACACAATACGTAAACATAAGAAGACACGTAAACCAATACATAATACATATTGTTATATACAGAAACTGCACATAAACGACTACAAAAACGTAAACACACAAAATACCAAAAAATATTCTACTTTTTAGCTCATCAGAGCCGAAGGCCCCGGGGGAGCTTATAGGATAGGCAGTTGTCCGTCGTCTTCTTTCGTTGTCGTCTGTCGTCAACACTCTCAAACAATATCTCCTCTGAAGACAGTCCCGATTGTGCCCAAATTTCATCTGTAGCATTCTTTGGCTGGACGATTATAAGTCTGTATTTTTTTTTTTAATGAAAATCGGCTCCTTAGTTTGGTTGCTATGGCAACTTAAATTTCCCATAGATTTATAATGGGGAAAATTGAAAACTGGCACTTTCTGCCAAACCATTGCAGATATATTTTGATAAAACTTTTATAGAAATGTTCCGTGAGAAATCTTCTGTCAGCTTTATGTTCTTTTGCCCACTGCTCTTTTAACCGGTTGCCATGGAAATGCAAAATCTGAAAAAAAAAACTTAAACATCTCCTAATAAATAAATTATCTCCTTTGATGCAACTGGGCCAGTTGGGTCCAAATTTCATATGTAGCACCCTTGGGCTTGGGGATTAAAAGTTTGTGTTTTTATGAAAATCAGGTCTTTAATTTGGCTGCTATGGCAACTTGAGTTTCCATTGACTTACAATAGGGGAAATTAAAAAATGGCATTTACTGCTAAGCCTTTGCAAATATTTTGACAAAACTTTTATAGAAAAGTTTCTTAACTAGTCTTCTTTTTTGTCCCATGGCTAATTTTTATTGGTTCCAATGAAAAGCAAAATGCCAAAAAAATGTATGCTTTCAAAATGTCGTCTCAGAAACCCAAAGCTCTGACGCTGAGACTTTACGGATATATTGCACACATAAGTCATTACAGATTTTGTGTGTTTTAATGAAAATTAGCTCTAGTTCAGCTGCTTTGGCAACTAAGTGTTTCCATAGACTTTTAATGGGCCAAATTGAAAACTGGCATCTACTGCCAAGGCATTGCTGACATTTACACAAAACTTTTATGGGAAATGTTCATTGAATGGATGGATGGATGGATGGATGACTTGCGATTTTACGTCCTTTTCAACAGTATTTCAGTCATATCATGACGATGGGACGGTGATACTGAAAGGCTGTATGCAATGGAACCCCGTTTTCGGTTGGAACCCGGTGCGGCTCGAACCCGGTCCGCTAGATCAGTAGGCCAGCGCTTAACTCATTGAGCTACCGGAGCTCCCTAAATGTTCCTTGAGAAGTCCTCTATAAGCCATATGATTTTATGCTCACTGCTCATTTTTATTTGTTGCCATGGAAACCAAACTGTAAAAATAAAAAAAAATACCATAACTTTTCTGCTCAGAAACCATATGCTCTATGAGGCAGATAGTTCACAGACATACTAATTATATTAGCCTTTACAGATTTTATGTTTTCCATCTTAGTGTTATGGAAAAAAACACAATAGGATTCATTGCTAAGCCATTGCAGATATTCTAACCTAACATTTTAAGAAATATTACTTGAGTGGTCTTCTATCAGCCCTATTTTTTTCTGTTCACCGCTTATTTTAACCGGGTTCCATGGCAACCAAAAGGAAAAAATAGCGAATCATTCTCTTTAAGTTATCCATTTTTGGCCATGTCAATCAAAATAAGGAAAAAGTTATATGAGCCGCGACACGACAAAACCAACAAAGTGGATGTGCGCCCAGCGCAGACTAAGATAAGCCTGAGCATTCGCCCAGGCTGATCAGAGTCTTTGCTGTCCGCTTGGAGGTAGTTTAGACCCTCAGTTGCCCTTTAAACGCTTAACAAAGAGCCTGGTCAGACTGGGCAGACGCCCAGGCTGATCTGAGTCTGCGCTGGGCGTAAAACCACTTTGTTGGTTTCCTCGTGTCGCGGCACATATATTGTGTCATCAACTCAACAGACTGTCAGACTGAAACTTTGTAGCAGTATATTTTGTATTAACCTGTCCAAATGTGACAGCAACTTTGAGACCATACAAATGCGATAGTAATTTTGAGCCAGAAATCTGGTGAGCTTTGTGGCTCGTGGGCCTCTTGTTTATGTCCCCGTGACGATAGTCAGAAGACACAATGTTTTACCCTTAATTGTCTACTCTTCCGATTGTTTGTCCGCCCGTCACGCCTAAGATGTTATATTTTCAACAGTTCCCCCAGTTTTAGCTCACATGGACCGAAAGTGATCTGTTTTCATATCAGTGCGTCAGCCAGGTTGAGAATCCAAGATGGCCGCCGTTACTGAACCTACGAAAAATAGCAAAATCAACTTCTTCTCCAGAAACATTTGGTATATTTTACTGAAATTTTCATGGAACATAAGTGGGATCTTGGTTTTCAAACTGGTAAAAAAAAAAAAAAATCTGTAGTGGAAAAATAAAAGAAAATGCTATGGTGGAATTAGGTCACATTGACCTATTTTCTGTTAACGAGTCTGATAGATGTTATAGACATACTGAAAATGTGCGTATCCCTTTTTGATGAGGAACAAATACATATGATAAAAATACAGTTTTTCTAACTTATATATCGATTTAGGTGTTGATCGAACGCCGTGCGGCGGCTATAAAATGTCTCCTCTGCAGATTGTATATTTTCTGGTCTTTTAGGATGGTAAGCCGGGCCGGGTAGCGCAATCGGTAGGGCACCTGACTCGTAAGTCAGAGGTCCTGGGTTCGAATCCTGGTCTGGCCACATACTTTCGTTTCTCCTTCCGCTGATTCAAGAAGGACAGTTGTCAGTTACTTGCGAAAGTATGTGCACTTAGTACTGGTTAACCGCTTAGGAGGTCTAAGCCTGCCCAGGAATAGTGTGGTTAGGTTAACTGACCGTCCCGACATGACCTTAGTTGTTTACCGTGGACGTTAAGCATCAAATCAACCAACCAACCAACTTTTAGGATGGTAGCCTCCGGCGTCCGGCGTCCGTTGACATTTTCAAAGTACTTCTCCTCTGAAACTACCAGGTCAATTTCAATTTAATTTCGTATGCAGCCTTCACGCAAAGGGGATATAAAGTTTATATATTTGGTTCAGTCATATAACCAAGATGGCCGCCATTTCCATATATTGTAAAAAAAACTTTGAAAATCTTTCTCTACAGAATCACTAGGCCTTGAAACTTAGTATGTAACGATTGAGACTCTAGTTCTACTAAGCTCACATTAATGATGACCCTTGGTTGACCCCGACCTATTTCATGTCAAGGTCAAAATTTATCCCTTAGGCTTTTCAATATGAAAACCTGAAAACTGAATTTTTCTGTTGCTATTGCGCTCTGTGATAAGGAAATGCAGTCGACTACAACACCTATGAAGTCTAGAGGTCAAGGTCATTTTGTGACTTTGGTCAAAGGTCACTCGTCCGTCGTCTTTCAACGTTTTCAAAGGACTTCTTCTCTGAAACTACTAGGCCGATTTCAATTGATGTCATATTTGGTCCAGGTCACATGGCCAAGATGGCCGACATGCCCTTATATAGTGAAAAGCTTTAAACATATTCTCAATAACCAATGAGTCGATTGCCTTGAAACTTGGTATGTAGCATTTCGGATTCTAGTACCACACTGGTCTGGCATTCATCAAAGGCAACGAAGGCAACGTATTAAAAACTTGATTTTTTTCGCATATCTCTTAGATTAATTTCGAACTATTATTCTTACGGACCCGGCAGTTTGTTATACCTCTTAGTCAGACTAGATTTTTGAAGAAATTCCGTTTAGTATATATGCGGTGTTTGAATAAGTTTCTTTACCGATTCGTTGCATAGACGTTGTAGTCCAAATATTGTTTTCAAGCATTACTTGAATATGCATACGAATTCATACGATTCCTATTTCAAGAGCCGGGGATCGGATGGTCCGTGAGACTATACTTCTGAAACAAACTTATCCTGATGAGCGGAACAAGCAAGATTCGTGTACGTTGTCTTCGTTACCTGTGTTGAATGCCAGACCAGTGTGAGTACTATAAAGATAATATAAATCATGATCCTGGGCAGACTTTTGACCTATTTTAGAGCAACGTCAAAATTGGTCCCATATGCTTTTGAATGGGAAACACTGAAAAAGTGCATTTTCTGTTGGTATTAGACTCTAAGATGCAGACAACTTCAATCCCTATGAATTCAAGAGATCAAGGTCTTTTAATGGCATATAAATTCTGTGTGGGATGTGAGAAAGAAAGACCAGGCATATATGTTCAGAAACTTTAATCGATCTCCTTCTCCAGAACCAATGGGCGGATTGCTTTGAAACTTGGTATATAGTATTTGGGAATCTAGTACTACAATGATTATATAAATGCTGGCCCTGGGGTGACCTTGCCCTTCAGAAAGTTTATATATTTGGCTCAGGTCACATGACCAAGATGGCCGCCATGCCCATACATTGTACAAAAGACTTTAAAAATCGTTCTCTCCAGAACCACTGAGCCAATCACCTTGAAACATGATACGTAGCATTTGGGACTGTAGTTCAAGACTGACATGATGATGATGACCCTGGGATGATCATGACCTCTTACGACAAGGTCAAATTCGGCCCTTAGGCTTTTGAATAGGTAAAGCCGTTTTTTTCTACTGCTACTCTGCACTTTGCGATATGGAAATGTAGATTTCAGTTCGTATGAATTCAAGAGGTCAAGGTCATTAAGTTCATATCACATGACAGTCTCAGGGTTCGAGGGAGCGATCAGAACCTAATGTTCCTCTTGTTTTGAAATATAATTAGGTCTGAAGTTGTAGATCTCTTGGTTAACGTTTGGGCTGGTTTCGTATAATGTCTAAAACCACCGCCGTATTACAAAAGGTGACAACTTTTGTCATTTCCTGTCTTCTTCCTGCGACAATGAAGCCCTTTCCGAAAAGGGTCGGCTTCTAAACGAAAGATTTTGCTCCCAGAGACGTAACCATTAGTATACAGGGATCCTTTTTGGTATACTGTCATTCTCGAGCCATATCTGAATAAGCAATATACGAAATTTGCCAACTTTAAGACAAAGGATTTTCAAAGGGTTTTCATTTAACAAAACAACAACAAGAAAATGACATTTATTTGTCTTATACAATATCTATAAAAACCGTATCATAAACATTTACAAATTAGTACAACCACGACAAAATGTGCCCTAACGCATGTCCGAACAGGGACGATGTTCAGTCTAAGGATCTTTGCAGTTTGTTCTTAGTTTAAACATATTATTTCATGAACATAACAAAGTACAACATTTCATAATTACAGGTTTGTTCATGAGTCTTCCTCGCAACAACAGTGTATAGATAATGGGGAACATATACTGGGGAATCTACATAGACAAAAAGTACAGTTCCTGATCAGTTTGCGAGATACGCACGCTGACCATTGTCTTGACAATTTGAACATGCCGCAACTATATATTTTCTCGTAGCATAACCCGCTCCTCATAAAAACATGTTGCGGTTCCTCATTGAGGCCATCTATGTCAAATGGTGCTTAATAGGTCTGGACTGAAATTCTCCTTATTTTTTAACCATTTTAACCACTCATTAGATTCGTCCTGGTAAAGGGTTGATGAGGGGCTACTGTCAGAGAGTGGCTTCCCCCCCCCCCCCTTCCCCAGTAGTTTTCCCCACGGAAAGATGATTATGATTTTTTCATAGTTGATAGTAGAATTTCCCACCGGGAAATGGCTATATATAGTAGAATTCCCCCCACCCCCAACCCCCGGCGCAAATATCACTATATAGCCCATTTTCCCGGGAAAAATCTACTATACGTGTTTTTGCATAGCCGTTTTCCCCTCTAAAGTGGATTTTACCCCGGGTAATATCCAGGCCGCGTAACGCAATCGGTTGCGCATCTGACTCAAGAGCCAGAGGTCCAGGGTTTGATACCCGGTCCGGTCACATACTTTCATTTCTCCTTCCGCTGAAGAAAGGTAGTTGTCAGTTAGTGGCGAAAAGTAGGTGCACTAAGCACTGGTTAACCGCTTAGGAGGTCTAAGCCTGCCCAAAAAAGCGTAGTTAGGGTAACTGACCGTCCCTACATGACCATAGCTGTTTACCGTGGACGTAAAACAATAAAATAACAACAACAATCCATGGTAATAAGAGTTAAGGAAAACACGCTACATGGTGGAATTTGCCCCCTCGCCAATCATAACAGTGAGGTTCATAAATGAAACTGAAATGCGAGTAGCCGTCTGAATAATATCGCCGGATAACAGATGCTACAACCGCATGCAAGAGTCCATCACACCTGTTCTCAGAATAGACAATCAAGTCCTGATATTCGATGTCTTATAGTCAAAACTACTATTAAAAACATTTTCACATAACTGAAACATACTTCCATTCCAACCTCTAGATGTGTTTTTCATTTCCAGTTGTAAATTAAAGCATCACATGAACAACTTTTTTCCATTCTCGATGCTTGAAGAGGCTAAAATTTGCATAAAACACATGTCGTTTTGAATGGTGCAAACACCTACAACCTCTTTTCCGCAAAAAATATGTAAAATGTAATAAATGGATGCTTCTAAACTGAACAGAATATGTTTATGTGCAAACCTGAATGCCGTTTTATAAATCACAGTTCCCTGGGAAAAGCATTTTTTTTTTTCATCTGCATTGTCGGTAAAATGTATGTAAGCTTCGTTACCCGCATGATACTGAATAGTTAGCAAGCAATAAACAAGTGTTCCGCTTCCAGATAAATCTTTAAAATGATCATTTATGGCTGTCAAATTCGATAAACACTATATGGATGCATTAACCGCTTATACATGTAATATGAAAAAAAATCTCCGAAAACTACACGTTCGACAGAATGGATAAGGGTGTAAGCTACGTTACCTCAATTGTGAATAATCTACAAAAGAATGGGGAAAATTGTTACATTCGTAATCGATATGCTTACAGTTGGAGTGCAAAACTATCAAAAACTTCCGACTTTCTATTTCGTTTATTGGAGTATGCATAATTATATTGTATGATGTAAGCTACGTTATGTAAGTTACGTTTTAAGTATTTTGCCTTTGTTCCATAACTGCTGTTGAAGTTTTGCCAAATAAGAAATACAGCACTCAGTATTCTTATCTTTAGGTATTTTTTTCTTTTTAAAACTTGCTACTTCCGGTTTATACAGTTTTATGGACTGCTAATTGTCGATTGTCTGATTCCCATTATTGTGACACTAGGCACCCTTTTTTAGGTATGTAAAAAGAAACCTTTCAGAATTTGTATAAACATATTTATCATATGATTATTTAAATGTGCTAATGTGCATGCTAACTGCATAAGATATAAGACCAACTCGCAAGCTTTATGAAAACCAAGCCGGCACCAGCCTCTCTTATGCAGTGATATATATTCAATCACAGAGTAGCCTGTGATTTTAAGTGTTTTACATGGAGGATACACGTTCAGATGAAATAAGTTGGCATCTTCATTTGTGCCTCTCAACCCTTAAAAGAATTTGCTTCCACAGGAGCAAATTGTCTCATTTAAGGGAAAACCCACTAATAAGGTCCGAATCTTAAAAGAATTTGCTCCTCCGTGCCGGCCTCCGTGTCGCGTGACAGTATCTATCATTCTGTTTGTCTGTCTGTCTGTCCAACCATAATCTATCTATCTATCCATCCATCCATCCATCCTGGCTTACGCTCCTATCGACATGCTACGCATCTACTATATCCCTTGACTCAATGGATGTATGAATATTGTCGGCATTCTAGGCATCTACTATATACCCCTTGAATCAAGGTTGTATGACTATATCATTGGGACAAGCCAAAAAGCTGATTATACTTTGGTGACTTTTACCCAATTTTGAAGCTCACATGAGCTCCAACGCTGTTAATATTTTCTTTGTCTGCGGAGACGTGATTCTTTGTACCCACAATACCTCTTGAACCGAGTTATGTTTGCATAACTTGCATAGCTGTATCATCGACACAAACTTAACACCGGTTTAAATTTTGGTGACCTTGACTGCGTCTTTGAGGTCATGTGTGTGCACTTGTAAATATTAACTGATAGTATTCTCTGTAAGAATAGAATACATTTTTAATGTTACTAACTTTTAGATTTTTATATCTTTTATTTACTTGTTATACTCACTTATTATGTAAGCTACGTTACTCAATTTAAATTCATTGTAAAACTGTTACTTTTTTCCATTATCTTACTTCTTCCCTTGTTTTTTTACATGCATTGGTATTGCAATCCGTTAATATGAAAATATGCACAAGAGCCTCTTTCTTTCTGTTCTGATAAAAAAAGATGTCAGTGCGTTAAACCTGTTTGGGACAATTAATGCATGAGTACATGCACTTCGTAAGATTCTAATAGTTTGCGATTTGAAAGTTTCGTAGTATCCGCTGTTTTACTATGCCCAACAATTTTATGTGCTAAAATGTTTCACAGGCGGTATTTTTAATAATATCTGATGTACATTATCACCATTTCACTAACGAAGGGGTAAAAACTTACATTACTTCTTTATTTTACCCCATGGCCCTTGGAGAGTATGAAAGTTTATTAAAAAATGTTCCCCGAATGCAGATATTTTGACATATGGTTCTTAGTATATATTAAAATGTATGAAATAAAGAAAATTTGCATTTTCGAGAAAAAAAAATAATTTCACGTTTTTATAATTTTATTGCGCGCCTACTCTGAGAACAGGTGATCAGTCTGTCTTATTTTTGTTCTGGTGAAACAGGAAGGCATTTTGGTTTTTCGTGCCAGGCAAAAAAAAAATAAATAAAAGGCTAGGAGTATGTGTGGTTGTGCACATAAATTTGTACAATTTTCTATTTGTACAAGAGTGCAACTGTGCGTGCGCACATGCAGGAGCCTTTGGCTCGACTCCCATCGGGGCACATGTCCGATTATTATTTTCAGTATAATAAACACCCTGCTGAATCAAACACGATTGAAAAAAAACAAAAAAAAAAACAAACATTTATCTTCCTGTATGCGTATATATGTGTATGAATACCTGCGATGGGAATAAGTCACAACCTCTTCTTTTCTTAAATTAGTATTACTGATTATTATATACTGAACAAAAAAAAAAGAAACTTTACACTTAATTTATTCAAGGATATCTGCCAAAGTACATATCGTAAGAAAATAATTTTTATCTCTCATTAAGCTGCATTAAATTTCCGTTTAAAATAAGTAGACACGTCTTTCGACCACCACAAATACCACCCCAGTCCATCAGTGAACCACCACCAAACCGATCTCTTTCGCGAACACAACAATCTGTATACCTTTCACCCTGCCTCCGATACACACGTATACGACCATCAGCCTGTGATAAACTGAACCGAGATTCGTAGGTAAAGAGTACATTATTCCAATCAACATGACGCCATCTCAGATGTTGACGACAATAAAGCCTTGCGATTCGATGACGTCGCAGAAGGTCCTTTATACACGGGTGGTAATCAGTGGAACTAGCTGCAAAATGAGTCAATGGAATTTCGTTCCCTCGTCACATCCGGGAACCCGCGAGCTAGTGCTGTCGACAGAAAATCAGTAAACAAAGGTTGGTCTTGAAGAATTTTATCAATTTTTATTTCTTTATTAGCGATCCCAGGTAACAACTGCCGATGCTATTGTGTGTAGATATGATTCAACTTTATTCCCCGTCGGAGTTCGCCGCAGAAATGAGCAGGGCTTGAACTAACTTGTGGTAAATGTTTGAAACACCGAACTAAAAATCCACCAATTTCTGTCAATATGGAGAATTGGGTACACGATTTTTTCATTTTCCGTCCAAACTATAGCGTTCAGACCCTCTAAAGCACCATCCCTGGTAAATTCAAGCATGAAAAGTCACAAATAAGCAAAAAAGTGTGGGTGGAGATTACGTACCTGGACAATATTGACAAAATTTCTGCCTGAGCTAGAGCGCTCGACATGGACATTAAATCCAACATCTTTCGAAATGTAGAGATAGAGTATGATATGTACATTCATTTTGATTTATTCATTTATGATCTTGTTTTATTTAATGGACTGATACCAGTCTACCAAACAGCCTTGCAACGCGTGTAACGCTGGTTCCGGCGGCCATCATGCCAATAGCTTTATCACACTCATTTTGACGTAAGCGCGGCATTTCAACGATCTACGTGATTGACTTTTTCTTTAATTTTCGATATGCAGACTAAATTGACTACAGAATGGCGTGTGTACATGTAGGGAATACCTCATGTATACTTACTAGCTGACAAAAACATGCATGTTTCATGATTTATCGGTGCTAAACATATTCGATAATCTGTCGTATGGTTATCTTGTAAGACGTATGACAATTAAAAGCAATTTAAAGTACGATAAGATACCCTTAATTTGTGGGGTAAAACATTGCGTTAAAAAGTAAAGTTTCTTTTTGTTCAGTATAATTAACATGGTTGCTAATTTTGCGTATTAGGTACAAATCGCATAAATCGTATTTATCACCTCCCTTGAAGAAGATAACTTCTAATCTGATTCCGTAAAATATCTCTGTTCCATGGCGTTCCGTTTCGTTCCGTTCCATAAAATACAAATAGCCGTACCGAATTCTCTAACAGCCCATTTTCCGGTGGGGGAAAAGGACTACAGGGGGTGGGGGGAGTGGCTCTATGAGGTCCGGACAATCCACTATATAGTCGTCCTTCCCATAGCAATTTTTCCGGGGGGAAAGGGGGGAAACTATTCTCTGACAGCTACAACACAACACTATATGTGTGCCTTTATTAGGACAACCATGATCACATGATTTGGAAATCACAAAATGGAAGTTTTATGTTAACTGGCCGCACTAGAAAATAACTTTGCATTGTTGAGGGGCTATCTGACCAAAACGACATCTGCTCTGTTCTGTCCCACTCTGCTTGATGATTGCGGCATTTTTAAGGGCGCACGTAAAAATAACGGTAAAAGGACTAGCAGCTGGTAGCCAGTTATTTTACCGTAAAATCTACGGATTTTTTGTAAAGTGTAGATAGATGGATTCTTGCGACAAAACGTTCTTTTCAGAAGGATTTCACTCATATCAGGATGATGGGAGGGTAATAACGAAAGGCTGTGTGCAATGGAATTCTGTTTACTCTATCAGGACTTCTGCCTCGAGCAGTAATCGAACCCGGGACCGTTAGATTAGAAGGCCAGCCATTATTTCGATGAGATTTCGGGGGTCTTAAAGACATGGTATATGTATAGCCGCAGCTATTGGCAAACTACAGAGGTGGTCAGACATTATTTATCAGCTAGCAGCTTGGGTAAGAGTGTATGTAGATAGAGAGGGGTGGGGCGGGGGCAGTTTGAAGAGGGTTTAAGGATGTCAGAGCATCTACATTGTAAAACAATTTCCGTAGATTTTACGGTAGAATACCTGGCAACCAGCGGCCAGATACGGACGTCCGTAAACTTTGGCAGGAGTCATCACGCAGAGAAGGGTAGAATAAGACAGGCATTGTTTTAGACATACATGTATAGCCCTTCAACACCATAAAGGTATTTTCGAGTGCAGTCAGACAAGATAATTCTACCACATCGTGATTTCAAGAAGTGTTCTACAGGCAGACGCCCGTAAAAGTAAAGGGATATGGACTGGCAGCTGGTTGCCAGGTATTCTACCGTAAAATCTACGGATTTATTTTTTAAAGTTTATGTGCGTTTGTGCGAGCGTGTGTGTATATATATCGTCATACATTCATCAGAAAGTCATATATTCGAGTTACACTGTGCAAATGAGAGCTATTGCTGTAGCGGAAAGCGGGTCGTGTGTGTGTATGTGTGTGTATGGGGGGGGGGGGGCTTTGTTCACAGAACATACGAGTACGTCAATGCGCTTCAGCACATATTTTATGCAGATTGTCTCAGCTGTTTCAGATGATAGCTCCAAACTTGAGGCCTTTTCGTGGGTTGCACAAGCCACCGCAGCCTTAATCCATCTGAAACTAAGTTGCAGAGATATCGTATCTCTTGAATCAATGTTGAAAAAATACATCTTTCTGTATTCCAGTGAAACGCGGACTCTGACAGCATAGATACAGAAAAAACTAAAGGCCCTTTAGATGAGATGCTACCCAATTTTATTGAACACCTCATACAGGGACCACGTAACTAAACAGGAAAATCGCAGATCCAAGCAGCCATTGAAAAATATTGAACAAAATATTAAACTATTGAACATGATCAAGAAATCGAATGCCACATCTCAAGGTCTTCGATGATTCCATAGGATACAGTGAAAAAAAAACAGGGAGAAGAAGAAGTGGTAGACATAACAAGAGGTGGGGAGACAATTTCAAAGAGCGAAGAGAGCTGCTTTGAAGAATACTGGAATGAAGCGAATTGATATAACTTCCCCGACCTTTGATAGACAGGCCGCCGTGGTGATTGCTATCATCCAGCTAGGGTATGCGTCAGGACGAGTGTGCCCATTATTCCGAAACTTGCAAAAGCTCGATTGTCCGATCGTCCGCTAATCCAAGGGCAGGTTAGTCCTGATGCCATGTAGTTCGGGCCCACAGTCCGAGGGCCCAGAGTCCGAGGCCCGATAGATTTAACTCAGTAAACTTACCTGCAAGCTGCGTTTCCAACATCAACTAAATCTGAAACCGCTGTGTCTGGTGTTGTCGTACCCAGGGACCTACCCAAAGGGAAAACTGGAATCAATTCTCGCCAAGCGTATTTTCATTACGGTTACATGTATTAAGTATACACTTCCACACTTTCGCCATGGCTCATGTCTAATGTACATTTCCGTGACGTCTCGTAACCAGAGGGCCAATGGCCCTATATCGCTCACCTGAGCACTGAGGTTACAGCAACAAAACACCATGCACAACAGCAATAAAAAGCACTATTTATGTGGAGGATAATATCACAAATATTTATGACAAAAAGCTTTATTCCCCCGTAATGGCTTCTCAGAAGAAGATCTTTGGCTGCAATGGCAACCAATCAAAATCAGGTATTTGGGAAATATTCATATGGCTGGTAGAGGACTACTCCAGGATTATTTCTGTAAAGCTTTTGTCAAAATATCTGCAGTAACACAGAAATAAATAGCAAATGTCCACTTTCCCCATTATAAGTCTATGGAAACTTTAAGTTGCCATAGCAACGAATTCACACGGGCAATGATAATATAAAACATACTTTAGTTAGAGGCTAATGTTATCAATATGTATGCTAAGTATCAGCTTCATCCCCCTCATGGCTTCATTTTTCCCATAATAAGTCAATGGAAACTATAAGTTGCCATAGCAACCAAAGTTCTTATGGGATTGGAAGAAAAAGAATAAAATTTATGTAGAGGCTACTGTCATCAACACATCTGCACAATATCAGCTTCATCCCCCATATGGCTTCTGAGCAGAAGATTTTTTTGATTTTTTTTCGAAAATTTACCCTATATTTTGCCATGGCAACCAATCAAATTCAGCGATTTGGAGAAAATTCATATAAATCGTAGAGGACTACTCAAGAAACATTTCTGTAAAAAAAAAAAACTTAAATAACTGCAGTTAGACAGCAAAAATTGCCAATTTCCATTTTCCTCATTATAAGTTAATGGAAACTCTTAGTTGCCATAGCAACCAAACTGCTGGAGCAGTTGCCATGAAAAACAGTAATTCTATAGAGGCTAGTACTAAGGTTCTTTCTGTAAAGTTTGAGCTTTATTGGCCACACACTTTCTGCGGAGATGATTTTTTAATATTTTTCTATTTTTAACTATTCGGTTGCAATGGCAACCATTCAAATTGCGCAATTTGCATAAATTTAACAAGGCTGGTTAAAGACTACTCAAGGTACATTTCTATGAAAGTTTTGTCAAAATATCTGCAGTGGCATAGCAATAAATGCAAATTTTCCATTTTGCCATTATAAGTCAATGGCAACTTTCAGTTCCCATAGCAACCAAACTGCTAAAGCAATTGCCAAGAAAAACAGTAGTTTTATAGAGGCTAGTACCAAGATTCTTTCTGTGAAGTTTCAGCTTTATTGGTTGCATAGTTTCTGAGGAGATGATTTTTGAATATTTTTTCTATTTTTAACCTTTCGGTTGCCATGGCAACCAGCCAAATTGTGTAATTTACATGAATTTTGTTCGGTTGATAGAGAACTACTCAAGGAACATTTCTGCAAAAGTTTTGTCAAAATATCTGCAGTGACATAGCAATAAATGCAAATTTTCAATTTTTCCCATACAAGTCAATGGAAACTTTAAGTTGCCATAGCAACCAAAGTTATGAAGCGATTTGGATAAAAAACAGTATTATTGGTTCCCCCTGCCCATAGATGCTATATATGAAATTTGGTTACAATGGGCCTTGTAGTTTCAGAGGAGATGTCGTTTGAAAATGTTGACGGACGGACGGACTGACGGACGGACGGACGGACGGACGACGGACGACGGACGACGGATGCCTGCCTATACTATAAGCTCACCTGTGAGCCTTCGGCTCAGGTGAGCTAAAAATGGACCTAAGGCCACACATGAAGCGCAAATACTCATACTAACCTGCTTGGCCGTTCAAACTGAGCTTTACTCTTTAGATTCGCAAGTTTGCATTATATTATACGTACAGCGAATACATTGACTGAAGTTAGGGACTTCCCTGTTTGCACACTTATTCTCACACACCGACAGGTACCTTTCTGCACTGCGACGTTCATTTATGCTGTCCATTTATGTATACAGCTCACGGTGTACTTCAGGTAAGATGGATAAATGAATGACTTCATTTTACGTCCTTTTCAACAGTATTTCAGCCATATCATGACGATGGGCGGGTGATAATGGAAGGCTATGTGCAATGGAACCCCGTTTACGATGGAAAGAACTACGCCTCCGGAAGGACTCGAACCCGCGTCCGATAGAGCAGTAGGTCATCGCTTAAGTCACTTAGCTATCGGGGAACCTGCTTAATCCACTTAGCTACCTGGGAACCTACTTCAGGTAAGATTTTTTTCAGTGGGGCGTGGGGGTGGGGGGGATTAGAGAGATGGATGGGTGGATGACTTGCGATTTACGTCTTTCTTAACAGTATTGCAGTCATATGAGGACAATTTGTGGATGATAATGAAAGGCTGTGTGCAATGAAATTCCGTTTACGATTGAAAGATTGACACCTCCAGCAGGGCTAGAACCCGGAAACGCTAGATCAGCAGGCAACAGGCTCCTAAAAATTAGAGAAAAAGAGAGAATCACATTTTAGAAAGGCGCCGTGGTTGAATTGTTAGAGCGACGCGGTTGTGGTGCAGAGGGTCGCAAGTTCGAAACCGGGTTGTGCCAGCCGGCGACCGGAGAACCCTGTCAACCCAGCTATAAATGGGTACCTTTTCCGAATCAGGGAAAGATGAGGCAGCGAAAGGAGAATGATGGCCACCTCCTTTCATATGTTCCGTCCCAGATACAGTGGGCCTCTATCCCCCACTGCCCGTATGGCCACGAGGAGCTGTAAAACCTCTACATTTTACTTTATGGCTGGTTCCTGAAGTACATGTATCGAATGAATGTCCAGGTAACAACCCTTAAAGTTGATGTATTTTTACCAAACCTGATGTTAAGGTGGGTTTACAAGTTACAAAATGATGTATATCATGCAACATGTGTCACCGTGTAAACACCCGAAAACCATATCTCAAATGACTAAACTCTTTTGCATGCAACATGTCTAAGCATAGCCTTCTTTCGACAAAATGGTTGCATGGCACGTGTCATGCAACATGTGTCATCGTGTAAACCCACCTTTACACCTCTAACTTCGGCCTCTCATAGACCAAGTTGGTCGACCAAATACGCCGCGTCCCTCCATCTAACTCTCTGTCTCTCTCTGATCCCATCTGCTTATCTTTAAAATTTTTGACGAGGATGTTATACTGGAAAAAATCAAAGAAATAGCCTACAGGACTAGAAACGATGATTATAAAAAAAACTTCATAAGATGGTCTTCGAAAAGCCATTGAGCTTACAAGAAAAAATGGAATTAAGCAATGATAGTATTCCAAACTTATTTATCAACACACACACGCGCACGCACGCATCGGGATCGGCCGTGTTCGGTTCAGTTCAATTCTCCTAACGACGATCCCCCAAGTGGCTCAGCGGTACGTAACCATAGTTGCACGCACTTGGCGCCGTGTGTCCGTCAAAGGGTCGGCCGTGTGGCTCGGTTTGCGAAGAGCTCGCACGGTGGGCAGGAGGTGGGATGAGTTCGATCCCGGTCGGACCATGAGGTTTTCATTCTCTTTGGCATTGATGACCATTGTGGGTCCACACTAGGGTCATCGGTATAAAAAAGTGCTTGTTTCGTCGGTTCCACCGTGATTCCTTGCAGATTTGGGACGAATCTAATTTCGCAGGGTGGAAATGCGAACGGTCAGCCATGACGTTCTGTTGCTTGGTTGGCAGAGTGCTCGCAGGGTATGCGAGATGCCTGGGCTTCGAGTCCCAATTAGGCAATGACGTTTTTCCTCTCCTGTGATGCAAACACATGCGTGTGCGCACGTACACACACGCACGCAAGCGTATGATATACAAGCATACATACAGACACATACTTTCGAGATCATTTTAGGCAAAGGCCATATGTCCTTAACCTTCACACAGTAAAGGTAATTCTTAAACACTTATATTAAGCCTGATACTTATGCAGACATGCGTGTTCCATAAACTCACTAAACCCCACTTCTGTCCATTACAAAACAGAAAAAAACTTTAGTTCCATCTCAGGTCATAATGCATGATAGATGAGACAACGTCCCAAACTATAGCTAGAATATTACTACATTGCACTGCATGGCGCAGCATTTCACATGAAGATACATGTAGCTGTAAAAAAAGAAGGGAAGAGGGGAAAGATGGGCAGACAGACTTAGTTTAGGAGAGTTTTTTAACATAAAGAACCGTCATCTATCAAATTACCATATTCGAAATCATATTGTACCCAGATATGACTGATACATCCAATTAACATACGACGCCAGAACAACGTTAATATGACGTCGCATCAGTGTCATTGGGACGTCATGGCGCCACGCCTCGCCCGGGCAAAAGTCCATGTTGACGGCTTTGGCACAACTATAAAAACAATAGCTCTCCGTGCACAAAACGAGGAATTAAAATTGAACCAACGTTGGTTCAGTGTCATAACGCTGAATCAACGTTGACTCAAAGTCGACTCAACGTTGCCTGTCTACTGGGTTGTTTATTAACTTTTCGTGTCCGCTCCATATCTCCGTAACTCCGTAAGATTTTCTTGAAACTAACAATTTTTGCCTTATCGAGACGATGTGCAGAACTTATATTTCAACGATGCCCGACAAAGGTCAAGGTCACACTTAGAAGTCAAAGGTCAAAAGGTAATATTTCTCATCCACTCCATATCTCAAAAGAACCATAACCCTACTTTCAGTTTTGACGGAATTATACCCCTTTGTATTTGTATTTTTCATATAGTAATTTCATATTAGCTTCGTGGCCGCACGATATCTCAAAAACTGTTTAAGATTTCTACATGAAAGTTTGTATAAATATAAAGCACCATCAGACGATGTGCAGAGAAAAAAATATAACCCTACTTTCAGTTCTGATGGAATTATGTCCTTTTGTATTTTTCGTAAAGTAATTTCATATGAGCTTCGTGTCCGCTCCATATCTCAAAAATCTTTTAAGATTTCTTCATGAAAATTTGAATACGTATAAAGCACCATCAAACAATGTGCAGAGGAAAAAAAATAACGGTTACCCGTCTTTCAGTTTTGACGGAATTATGTTCCTTTGTGTTTTTTTTTTTTTTTTAGTAATTTCATATAGGCTTCATGTCCGCTCCATATCTCGGAAACCGTTTAAGATTTCTTCATAAAAGTTTGTATAAGTATCAAGCACATTCAGGCAATGTGCAGAGAAAAAAGAACCATAACCCTACTTTCACTTTTAACAAAATTACGCCCCTTTGTATTTTTCGTATTGAAATTTTGTATTAAATTCATGTCTGCTTCATATCTCCTTAACCCTTTGAAAGATTTTTTGAAACAAATGTTCATCGTATTGAGGCAACGTGAGAACTTGTATTTCAACAATGTCCGACAAAGATTAAGGTCACAATTAAAGGTCTAAGTTCAAAAGGTAACATTATTTGTCTGCTCCATATCTTGAAAGCCGTATAAGATTTCTTCATAAAAGTTTACACAAATATGAAGCATCATCAGACAATGTACAGAGAAAAAGAACCATAACCCTACTTTAAGTTTTGATGGAATTATGTCCCTTTGTATTTTTCGTATAGTAATTTCAGATTAGTTTATGTCTGCTCCATATCTTTAAAACCGTTTAAGATTTCTTGATGAAAGTTTGTTCAAATATCAGCCGATATGCAGAGAAAAAGAACTATAACCCTACTTTCAGTTCTTTCATCTCTTGTTTCTTTCCAACTTTAAGCCCCACGGGTGTATATTGGCCCGCTCAGTGGAGCTCTTTCTATTTTTGTCAACTCATGATCATTTTAATGATTCCTCTAAGCTTCAAAGGTTAATACGGGCAAAACAGGCGTTAACCAGATCGCTTCGAAGGCAGCAGGGTCATGTTAAATGCCTTTGATAGGTAAGTATAGAACAGGAAGGTGAAGTTGGTTTGTTTTTCGTTTTTCGCTTTTCGTTTTTCGCTTTCCGTTTTTCGTTTTTCGCTTTTCATTTTTTGCTTTTCGTTTTTCCACATTCAACTCCTATATTAGCATTCGCACTGAAGCCGAATATCGAATTTTGAACTTCGAAATCCTATTTTGACATTCGAATTCAGCCGAGTATGGTATTTTGACACTCGAAATCCTATTTTGACATTCGCACAGAGGCCGAATATCGTATTCTGACATTCGAAATCCTATTTTGACATTGAAACTCAGGCCGAATATGGTATTTTGGCATTCGAAATCCTATTTCGACATTCGCTCTGAAGCCGAATATGGTATTTTGACATTCGAAATCCTATTTTGATATTCGAATTCAGACCGAACGTGGTATTTGGACATTTGAAATCCTATTTTGACATTCGCACTGAAACCGAATATCGAATTTTGAATTTCGAAATCCTATTTTGACCTTCAAACTCTGGCCGAATATGGTATTTTGACATTTGAAATCCTATTTTTACATTCGCACTGAAGCCGAATATCAAAATACCATATACGGCCTGAATACGAATGTCAGGATAGGATTTCGAAGTTCAAAATTCGATATTCGGCTTCAGTGCGAATGTCAAAATATGATTTCGAATGTCAAAATTCGATATTCGGCGTCAGTGCGAATGTCAAAATCGGATTCGAATGTCATAATTCTATATTCGGCCTAAGTTCGAATGTCAAAATAGGATTTCGATTATCAAAATTCGATATTCGGCTTCAGTGCGAATGTCAAAATTGTATTTCGAATATCAAAACACCATATTCGGCCTAAGTTTGAATGTCAAAATAGGATTTTGAATGTCGAAATTCGATATTCGGCTTCAGAGGGAATGTCAAAATAGGATTTCGAGTGTTAAAATATCATATTTCGCCTGAATTCGAATGTCAAATTCGGATTTCGAAAGTCAAAATTCGATATTCGGCTTCAGTGCGAATGTCAAAATGGGATTTCGAATGTCAAAATACCATATTCGTCCTGAATTCGAATATAAAAATAGGACTTCGAATGTCAATATTCGACATTCAGCTTCAGTGCGAATTTTCAAATGGGATTTAGAATGTCACGATATCATATTCGGCCTGAATTTGAATGTCAAAATAGGATTTCGAATGTCAAAATACCATATTCGGCTTCAGTGCGAATGTCGAAATAGGATTTCGAATGTCAAAATATCATTTTCGGCCTGAGTTTGAATGTCAAAATAGGATTTCGAATGCCAAAATACCATATTCGGCCTGAATTCGAATGTCAAAATAGGATTTCAAATGTCCATAACCATATTCGGCCTGAGTTTGAATGTCAAAAAAGGATTTCGAATGTGAAAATTTCATAGTCGTCTTCAGAGCGAATGTCAAAATAGGACTTCGAATGTCAAAATACCATATTCGGCCTGGGTTTGAATGGTAAAATAGGATTTCGAAATTCAAAATTCGATATTCAGCTTCAGTGCGAATGTCAAAATTCGATATTCAGCTTCAGTGCGAATGTCAAAATAGGATTTCGAATGTCGAAATACCACATTCGGTCTGAATTCGAATGTCAAAATAGGATTTCGAATGTCAAAATTCGATATTCGGCTTCAGTGCGAATGTAAAAATAGGAGTTGAATGTCGAAAAAAGAAAAGCGAAAAACGAAAAACGAAAAGCGAAAAACGAAAAGCGAAAAACAAAAAAACAAACCAACTTCACCTTCCTGTATAAAACTTAGTGGAGTGAAAATGGCTTATTCTTTTTACTGTGTGTCCGGAGTTCTAGAGAAAAGCAAATTTGTTTAAATTACCGTTCACACAGGTTATCACTAGGATTAACTGACAAAATATTTGAGTAGCATGAACATTTATGTCTTGTAACTTGGACACTAACTTATGCCAAAAGAAAGTTACTTTCGCAGAACGCGGAAGGTCAACAGGTCAGTCATAACAATAGTAAACGCGTGCAAGACGTTAGTCCGATTTAGACACGTTGTGTATAATTCACACCGGGTTAACTGTGTTTCAAGGATGTTACGAAACGAAAACAAATCATAGTTACCAACCGACTTGGTCATTAGTCGTTTTGTAACTATGACTTTTTTTCCGTTTCGTAACAGCCCATGTACATACATAGTTAACCAGAGTTGTAAAAACTGGAATATAGTTGTAGTTTTAAGTTAGAGCTGGAATATAGAGACTAATTGTCTTGTTAAATCGCCTCCATTCAAATGTTATGCCCTTTTTCCTTGCTAATTCTTCATTTTATGTAGCAGATCCAGTCTGTTTACCCTGACTATTTCAAACTGGACAATAAAGGACTTTGCTGGCATATCCTTTTTTATAAGGACATCTGTTTTGTCTGACTTCTGCTTTGATCGGACTGTTTGGACTGGTCCCAGTTTGATTTCAATTCCAAATCAAACACACATCATAATTCCTCTCTGGCTAAGGACAAATGCGCTTCTAATGAGAGACCAAAACATGCTTTATTGTAGAATTCCTTAAACACCTCTATACTGTAACCCAAAACAAACACGCCAGTATGGAGGTCCTAATGAGGGCTCAAGCACGATTTTGGGCGAATTCTCAGGAAGAACATACGTTGGTTTGTAGCCCTTCATTAACTCGTGACAAAAGCGTTACCTAGAAGGTTAAATATATTTTCATGGATAATTATAAAATAGTCTCCCATAAGCACCATTTGACCTAGGGGCCCTCATTGAGGAGCCGAAATATGTTCTGTATGGTGAGTATGTCACAAGAGAAAATATACTTTTACGGCATGTGAGAATGGAAAAGACACTGATTTCCCAGTATCTATACACTGTTGTTGCGAAGAACAATCTCCAAATATCCTCAGACTGCACTGAACCGTCCCTGTTCGGACATGCGTTAGAGCACATTTTGTCGTGGTTTTACTTACTTGTGAATGTACATAATATGGTTATTATAGATATGCTATGAGAACAATAAAGTCTCATTTTATTGTCATTATTGTTGCTAAATGAAAACCCTTTGAAAATCCAAGCATTGATACAAAATTTGAACAAATTTGTTTCAATTTCAACTATTTCATATATTTCGTTCAAACATTTCTCCTCCAAATGAAGTTAATTTTATATGGAGCCTCTATGCTTTGGAGGAATGAACGAATATATGGAAGGTTGCAATATGGCCGCAATGCCCATATATATACTGAGGGACTTTAAAAACGCATCATTGTGTATCATGTTATTTTACCCAGAGTTTGCAATATTGGAAACGTTTGAGCACGCGTGCGAGTTAGCATGGTTGAGTTCTTTAAGTCTGCAAACGCTTACAGAGAGTGTGCAACCATGCATAGAAATTTCGAGAAAATGGAAATTTGGTTACTTTTTCGCATAATATTTTAACGAATTCACATTTTGTCAAATTTTAATGTTTATGCATCTGAATGATTACCACACACTGTAAAACAATGAAAAATGGCAAAGATCCTTGAAAAAGTGTTATATCGATGTTCGAAAATTAGATCTTTAAAAAAAAAATAGGATACAGTTCAAGATTTGGAGATGCCCGACTTAAAAGCCGACCAATTGACTGTACACCTACCCAGGTCATGAGAGTATGTCTTAATGTACCAGTTCAAAGCAAATTTGAGTAATTATTCAAATGTCTGTTATGTTCACTTCCGGTTTTTGTGCAAAAAGTTTGAATCTTTGCAAAATGACCTTGAAAAGAAAGAAATGTAACCGATAAAAAGAGAACACAAAGCATGAACAATGAATAACCTCTGATTTTTATGTCACTGAAATCTGATCAGCAGTAACGAAATTGCAGCAAACTGAAAATCACGCTTCAATCATCACTGGATTAATGCGAATTTATCTCCCTTTAGGAATATTCTAAAGCCAAATTTTGCATTCATTTTGAAAGCTTGTGTTCCCGGTTAAGATTGGAATAAACCAAAATTACAATAGTTGATGGCTGTATGAAACAAAAATTTATTTTTCTAGCATATCCAAAGCCACAAACTGGTGCGTTTCTAAAGTCTCTCAGTATAGTAACACTAACACCAGTTGGGCCTAAGTAGCTCCCCTGAGCTTATAACTACTGAAACATGAGATTATGGAAACGAGATGAAAGACTGATCTTGAAAATTTGACACGGAATCATTTTTTTTATTACAGTGCATCACCGGAACATTGTTTGTTGAAAAGTGAGTTGGAGAAGTTTGGTACATGTAATATGAAATCTAACAGGCCTCTGAGATAAAGTGCTGCTCTCGAAATCTTGACACGATGTACATTTTCATGAAATTAGGCCAATGAGAAGAAATTGTAAATTAAGTGGGTGAGTTGTGGTTCATACAAATGTCTGTATAGAAGTATAGTAAATACAAATATCTGAATAAAACTATAATAAATTAATGCATCTCCCCGAAAAATAGCAGATTTCTTATTTTTTGTTCTCTAAGGTCTAGAATACAAACCAAGAGGGCCATGAGGCCTTGAATCTCTCACATGAGCAATTGGCCCAGTGACTTTGGAGGAGATGTTTAAAAGGTCAAGGTCAGCCCAAGGTCATCATTTGAACAATCTTGGTATTACTAAAGAACATGTACTCGATGTCACATACCAAGTTATAAGGCCATTGGTCAGTTGGTTCTGGAGAAGAAAATCTTTATATGCTTCGCCATATATGGGTATGACGGTCATGTTGGTTATGTGAGCTGGACCGTTTGAACAAATCTCGTTTCCTCAACCCCTGGAGGCTCTATATGAAATTTGGTTACACTTTGCCCAGTGGCTTTTTATCAGGTGTTTGAAATTGTGGAAATATGAGATCATGGTCAAAGGTCACAGAATCACCTTGAACTCTTTTACTCACAAAACTTTATTTACTCATTAAGATGACTGTATATACCAATTTTTAGACCAAAATCTTCAACGATTCCCATAAAATCTAAAGTTCTTGCATTTTTCCATATTTGACCTTGCCGTAAAAATGTCTTCTTATATTTTGTTCTCTAATGTTTAGAATACAAAAAAGAGGGTCGTGAGGCCTTGAATCGCTCACCAGAGCAATTGGCCCAGTGGTTTTGGAGGAGATGTTTAAAAGGTCAAGGTCAAACTAAGGTCATCATTTGAACAATCTTGGTATTACTTGAGTACTCGGTGTCACATACCAATTGCAAGTTTCAAGACCATTGATCAATTGTTAATGGAGAAGAAGATCTTTATGAGTTTTTGCCATATATGAGCATGGCAGCCATGTTGGTTATGAGCGTGGCAGCCATGTTGGTCATATGACCTGGACCATTTGAACAAATGTTTGTTCCCTCATCCCCGGGAGCATTATATGAAATTTGATTACACCTGGCTCAGTGACTTTTGAGATGTTCGAAATATGAGAGACCAGGGTCAAAGGTCAAAGAATGACATTGACCTCTTGTACACATAAATTGTCATGTACTCATTAAAATGACTATTTACATGTTCACCAATTTTTAAGCCAAAATCTTTTACAATTCTCATAAAATCTTAAATTCTAGCATTTTTCCATATAAAAGAACCAGAAAAGGTCATGATTTGAACAATCTTTTTAGTACTTGTGTACTCAATGCTTCATACCAAGTTTCAAGGCCATCGGTTCATTGGTTCTGGAGAAGATTTTTAAAGGCTTTTACAATATATGGGCGTGGTGGCCATGTCGGTCATGTGACCGGGACCGTTTGAACAATTTTGCGTTTCCATGAGCTCTGGAGGCTATATTTGAAATTTGTTTACAAATGTATGAGTGGTTTTAGAGGAGAAGCTGTTTAAAACTGTGGACAGACAGACGACGAGGACGATGGACGACAGAGCCTTGCCATCCTGAAGCTCCCCCGGAGCCGCTGGCTCAGGTGAGCTATAAAGAGTGGCGTGTTGACAAAAAAGGTGTTTTTATCAGGAAAGGTCAAAGGGTCCCCCCCCCCAAGAAAAGAAACAAACAAACAAAAAAAAAACATCTTTATTGCACATGTATTTAGGTCTGAAGGTACTTCAATACATTGAGAAGAGCGTCCCAGCAATTAATTTTTCAAGCTCTCAAATTGTGAGGTAGAATAGATAAAAACAGTAGCTTAGTCTCAAATGTTCGAAAATTTATACGGTGCATGTATACGGGATGCATGTATTAAATAAAGGATAGGCGGGTATACATATATCACACATACAGTATAAAAACTACATTACTATGACAAAGACAGGTATGTAAGTGAAAATTTTCAACCTTGAAACAGTAGACTTCCCTGTGTGTTATACATAATTTTGCCAAAACATTTAGACACAGTTTACTATTTTTTCCGCTCAACCTGATAGTGTGTGAAAGAATTAAAATTATAATTGCTGAGACGCCCTTCTCAATGTATTTATGTACCTTCTGGACTAAATGCATGTTCAATATCGATGTTATTGTTTTTAATTTTGAGAAAGAAAATTACCCTTTGACCTTTTCTTATATGAAACCTTTTTATATCAACAAGTCCTGCATTTTAAGATTCTAAATTGTGCGAAAGAACATGAAGAAGGCATCTACTAAGTTTTGTGAAGACCTGTTGTTGTTTCCGAATTTTATGCAGATTTTTGTATTCACCACAATTCAGTGATTATCATACATAGCTGTATTTCCACACCAACTGGTGAGAACAAATACAGGCAATGCCTCTGTCCAATACATTGGCATATGTATATACTACTATGTATCAGTAGTCATGAAATCCTAATTCTGTATGGGGTGGTCATGGTCGGATGATGGTGCTGGGTAACTTCCAGTGCCGTGGAGAGGTGGGGGTAGGGGTCCTACTTTTGGACAAAAGTAGGGCAAGGGCCTTCTGTGCTTGCAGTAGGTGTCGGTGGGTGGGGGGTTGTTTGGCATTTTCTCTCTCCCCTACCATATCACTTCTCTCTCTGCCTCTGGGATGGTCGGGTCAGGCGATGGTGCTGGGTAGCTTTCAGTGCCTAGGCGTCCTTCTTATTTGGATAAAAGAAAGACAAATGCTTACTGTGCTTGCAGTAGGTGCGGATGGGAATCGTTTAGTCATTTTTCCCTCGCCTATCATATCTCTTTTTTTTTCTCCCTCTCTCTGGGAGACGGCTCGATATAGACTGAAATACTATCTCAAACTTCGGAGCCGTTAAACCCAAAAAGAGCCAAACAAATGCTTAAAGTGAATACTTGTTTGATGTCTGATTAATATTTATAATGGTATATAGCATTTCGGCAAGTTTCTTAAACAAGAGGGCCAAGAGGCCCTTAATCGCTCACCTGAGTAAAAAGTTTAAAGATCAAACTAGGGTCATCATTTGAACAAACCTGATAGTTTGCATTATTTCCAAATGGTTCTGAAGAAGAAGATTTTTGAATATTTTTCTATGTTTTGCTATGATTCAAACCCAGGACCCCCTGGGGCGGGGCCATTTTGACCCTGGGGCCATCATTTGAATAACATTGGTATAGGACCACTGGGCAAGAACTTACTAAATTTCAAGCATCTGAATCAAGTGGTTCTTCATATTTTTCTATGTATTTCTATGGTTCAAACCCAGGACCCCTGGGAAGGGGCCATTTTAGACCCTGGGGCCATCATTTGAACAAACTTGGTAAAGGACCACTATGCAATGCTACTTATCAAATTTCAAGCATCTGCACCAAGTGTTACTGGAGAAGAAGATTTTTAAGTATATTTTAATTTCAAACCCAAGACCCCCCCCCCCCCGCCGCAGGGCCATTTTGGATCCCAGGGCCAACATTTACACAAACTTTGTAGGAGTCTACTAGGCAATGCATCATACCAAATTTCAAGCATCTGAGCCAAGTGGTTCTGCAGAGGAAGATGTTTAAATTTTTTTCTATGTATACTGAACGCCAAAAGAAACGCACACAGTTTATGTTCTTTTTTTCTCGGCACTATCACTAGGCAAGTCCAAATCGATCATTGCTTAGACTATGATATTCAACCGACTACAGTGCACAAGGAAACTATCATGATTAAAATTTTTCATAAAAGAGTTCTCTCACTTTCTCGAAAAACATTAAATTCCATTCCAAGAGTTATCTTTTCTTTTCAAATAAAGCATATTATGTCCAGAAATGGTCTTTGATATGCAACTGTTAGAGAAAAGCTAAATTCATATGAATGTTGTGGTTATTAATTAAACGACAGTGCTATGAAATCAGTCAATTTTCAAATAACTTCCCTTTGTATTAAACAAATAGTAATTTTTGAAGACCGACAACGGCTTTGTTTATGCTACACGCTACAGTTTCGTTTCTTTTATAAATTATTTCATGTGTTGCATTTCACTACAGTATCATTACTGATACAAAGTTTTTCCTTTTCTGTTTGAAAATATCAGAGCTCGAAGGTTTAATGGAAAACCCTATGTTAAAGCGAACTGTGTGTTTAAGCTTTCTTGATACCTAAGTTTCCTTGTCTTGTTTTTGAAGAATTAAAGACAGCCCAAGAACAAAATGAATTATGGCAAATTTTCTTCTGATAAAGAGATTTACAGTCGCACGTAAATCGTGATTCAAAAAGATTCTGCAGTTGAGAAAATAACCTCTGAAAGATTGCTTGTTTTTGAAACTTTTAATTCTACCCAATCCAGAAAGTGTTGGTTTTTCTCAGAGTGTAAGAGATATTGAGGGTTTTAGATATTCTTTTTCTCAAAAAAAAAACGCATGGACACGTCAAACTAACAAGACAAAAATTAGTAGCAGCTGGCTACTTTTGCAAATTTAATGTACATATATATACTTTGTGTGCGTTTCTTTTGGCGTTCAGTATATTTCTATGGGCCATTTAGGACCCTGGGGCCATCATTTACACAAACTTTGTAGGAATATACTAGGCAATGCTACATACCAAATTTTAAGCATCTGAACCAAGTGGTTCTGAAGAAGAAGATATTTGAATATTTGTCTATGTATTTCTATAGTTTAAACCCAGGAGCCCCTGGGGCGGGCCATTTGGACCCTGGGGCCTCCATTTGAACAAACTTAGTAAAGAACCACTAGGCAATGCTACATACCAACTTTCAAGCACCTGCACCAAGTGGTGCAGGAGAAGAAGATTTTTAAGTATATTTTAATTTCGAACCCAGGACACCCCCTCAGGGCCATTTTGGACCCCACGGCCACTATTTGAACAAACTTGGTAAAAGTCTACTAGACAATGCTTCATACCAAATATCAAAGCCCTAGGCCTAGCGGTTCCAGAGAGGATGTCTTTTAAAGCAAATTGTAGGCGACGGACGACGCACGACGGACACTGACTGATCACAATAGCTCACCCTGAGCTAATATAAGAGAGCCAAGAGGCCCTGAATCGCTCACCTGAGCAAAGAGGTTAAAGGTCATACTAGGATCATCATTTGAACAAACCTGATAGTTTGCAACCATTTCCAAATGGTTTTGAAGAAAAAGATGTTTGAATGTTTTTCTATGATTGCTATGGTTCAAACCCAGGACCCCCTGGCTTGGGGCCATTTTGGACCCTGGGGCCATCATTTGAATAATCTTGGTAAAGGACGACTAGGCAATGCATCATACTAAATTTCAAGCATCTGAGCCAAGTGGTTCTGAAGAAGAAGATTTTGAAATATTTTTCTATGTATTTCTATGGCTCAAAACCAGGACCCCATGGGGCAGGGCCATTTTTGACCCAGGTGCCATCATTTGAAAAAAAAAATGGTAAAGGACCACTAGGCAATGCATCATACTAAAATTCAAGCATCTGCACTAAGGGGATCTGGAGAAGATTTTAAGTATAATTTCGAACCCAAGACTCTCCGCCCCAGGGACATTTTGGATCCCAGGGCCACCATTACACAAGCTTTGTAGAAGTCCAACAGGCAATCATACCAAATTTCAAGCATCAGAGCCAAGTGGTTCTGAGAAAGAAGATTTTTAAATATTTTTCTATATATTTCTATGGTTCAAACTCAGGACTCCCTGTCGCGGGGCCATTTTGGACCCTGGGGCCATCATTTGGACAAACTTGATAAGGGAATACAAGGCAATGCTACATACCAGATTTCGAGCATCTGAGCCAGAAGGTTCTGATGAAGAAGGTTTTTGATTATTTTTCTATGAATTTCTATGGTTCAAACCCAGGACCCTAGGGCGGGGCCATTTTAGGCCCTGGGGTCATCATTTGAACAAACTTGGTAAAGACTAGTAGGCAATGCTACATATCAAATTTCAAGCATCTGAGCCAAGTGGTTCTGAAGAAGAAGATTTTTGAATATTTTTCTATGTATTTCTATGGTTCAAACCTAGCACTCCCTGTTGCGGGGCCATTTTGGACCCTGGGGCCACAATTTGTACAAACTTGGTAAAGAGCAACTAGGCAATGCAACATACCAAATTTAAAGCATCTGAGCCTTGCGGTTGTGAAAAAAGATTTTTTAATATTTGCTATGTATTTCTATGATTTAAACCTGGGACTCCCTGTCCCGAGGCCATTTTGGACCCTGCGGCCACCATTTGATCAAACTTGGTGGAGGACCACTAGGGAATGTTACCAAATTACAAGCATCTGAGGCAAGCAGTTCTGTTGAAGAAGATTTTTAAGTATTTTTCAGTTTCGACCCAAGACCCCCTGCCCCAGGGCCATTTTGGTCCCTGGGGCCACCATTTGAACAGAGTCGGTAGACGACCACTCGGCAATGCTACGTACCAAATTTCAAGCATCTGAGCCAAGGAGTTCTGGAGTAGAAGATTTTTCATTAATTTTTAGTTTCGAACCCAAGACTCCCTGGCCCAGGGCCATTTTGAATCCTGGGGCCACCATTTGAGCAAACTTGGTAGAGGACCACTAGGCAATGTTACATACCAAATTTCAAGCATCTTAACCAATAAGTTCTGGAGTAGAAGATTTTTAAGTATTTTTAGATTCGAACCCAAGACTCCCTGGCCCAGGGTCATTTTGGATCCTGGGGCCACCATTTGAACAAACTTGGAATAGGACCACTAGGCGATCTTACATACCAAATTTCAAGCATCGGAACCAAGCAGTTCTGGAGTAGAAGATTTTTAAGTATTTTTTAGTTTCGAACCCAAGATCCCCTACCCAAGGGCCATTTTGAACCCTGGGGCCACCATTTAAACAAAGTTGGAATAGGACCAATAGGCAATGTTTCATACCAAATTTCAAGCATCTGAGCCAAGTAGTTCTGGTGAAGAAAATTTTTAAGTATGTTTTAGTTTCAAACCCAAGAGCCCCTGCCCCAAGGCCATTTTGGACCCTGGGGCCACCATTTGGACAAAGTTGGTAGAGGACCACTAGGCAATGCATCAGGCCAAATTTCAAGCATCTGCACTAAGCGGTTTTGAAGAAGATTTTTGAATATTTTTCTATGTATTTCTGTGGTTCAAACTTAAAACCTTTGGGGCGGGGCCATTTCGGACCCTGAGGCCATCATGTGAACAAACATGCTGAAGGACCATTAGGCAATGCTACATACCGAATTTTCAGCATCTGAGCCTTGCAGTTCTGAAGAAGAAGTTTTTTTAATGTTTTTCTGTGTATTTCTATGGTTCAAACCTGGACTCCCTGCCCCGTGGCCATTTTAGACCCTGGGGCCTCCATTTGAACAATCTTGGTAGAAGACCACAAGGCAATGCTACATACCAAATTCCAAGCATCTTAAGCAGGTCTGGAGAAGAAGATTTTTAAGTATATTTTAGTTTCGAACCCAAGACCCCCTGCCCCAGAGCCATTTTGGATCCTGGGGCCACCATTTGAACAATCTTGGTAGAGGTCTACTAGACAATGCTTCATACCAAAAAACAAAGCCCCAGGCCTAGCGGTTTCAGAGATGTCATTTAAAGCAAATTGTTGACGACACACGACGGACGACACACGACGGACTGAAAGATCACAAAAGCTCACCCTGAGCCTATGGCCATGGTTACCACAGTTTCAGCCAAACATTCTCCAAACCCTAATACAGTCACCCCCCTGCCCGGTAATGCTACACATGAAATTTAATCGAGACTGGCCTTGTAGCTTTAGAGATATACTTGTTTGAAATTGTTAACGGCGGACGACGGGCGGACGAAGGAGCCTGCCCATCCTATCAGACCCCCATCCCCTCCCATGAGCCTCTGGCTCAGATGAGCTAAAAATAACCACCCACGCGGAAGCATTCTACAGACACAATGAACCATCAAATCCTAAATGTTTGTCCAGCCTGATGACCGCCGAACCACAAGGGACGAGGGACGAAGCCGTAAACACGGACGCACCACTGGTTATCCCATAACCTACCCCGACATACCCAGGATGTCCAAAACGCAAATCTATTGTACAACCTTCTCGTCCCGGATTCGCCAGGATACACCGAGACGAAAAGTGCAGCAGAAATTTCCTTGGTAGAATAACACAGGTAAAGCTTGTAACTTTTTATGTGCATAAAAAAACAGCTATGCGATTACGAGCAGTTACTGTAGTATTGGCTTTACGTATCTCGTTATGTTTATGTCTTATGTTTATGTAGTAGGTCTCTTAGGGGAAACTTCTCTACTAGGAGAAGTGCATTTGTGAATTTTCGTGAAATTATTCTTTAAGGTAATGGTATAGCCAAGAGCAGGAATTTTGCTAAGGGAGAGCAGGAATTTTGCTAAGGGCCAAGAGTTGTTTTTTCCTATCGGTGACATTTTTTCATATTCAAATTAAGTGTATGTGTGAATTTTTGGGAAAATATACCAAAGGGTTTAGAAGCTATAGCCTTATTCTGGCAATGACAGGATAACTAATAATGTAAGAATTGTCTTTCTTATCCAGGACATATAATCCATTAAGGCAAATGCATGTGTAAATTTCATGAAAATACTATAAAAGGTAATGGAGCTATAGCCCAGAAGAAAGCTCATGAGTCCAAAAGGTCTGCCTTTCTTACTGGTAAAATTTTGTCTCACTGAATTGAGATCATATTTTTAAGAGTAGACCCCTTTCAAAAGATGGTCTTCTCTAGGAGCAAATTCTTCCCTTCAAGAATTGACCCTCACTGAAAAGGGAGACAAATATCAAAATGACAGAGTTGCTTCCCCTGAAAGTGTACCCATTCACCTTAGCATGTCTCACTCCTTGTTCGTCATCCTCTACCATCTTATCTGGCAACAGAAGTTCCATCAGCTCATGTTTCCGTCTCCCTGATGTCGCTATACACAGACCTAAAAACAGTGATCAAGAAACAAATTCCATATTTACCGTTAAGGACACCTTAAATAATTACCATAATTGTCCTAGAATTGAACAGTTTTGGTTTTGCGATGCAACAGAGTGTCTAAACATGCAGCTGTCATGGCAAACAGTGTAGACCCTGATCAGACTGCTCCTAGGAGCAGTCTGATCTGGGTCTGCACTGTCTGATCAGACACATCTGTCCCAATATTTAAAATTTTTACGGTGGTCAACATTAAAACGGCATTTTTTCATCTTCAGAATGACCCCAAATATCTAAATCAGTCTTATCACACTCTGCTATAAGATGGGTTTTTGCCTTCAAAAGCAATCTCAAAAATCTTTTTCCATCTTATAAGATGGATCTTGATCTTGGGATTGCTTTTGAAGGGAAAAAACCCTTCCCTTTTATAATCAAAGAAATACAGTTCACCTCATGTTTCCATTCCTTGGGTCTGTTTTATTCAAAGACATTTTAAAGCCATTAATACAATTACCATATTCACATTTTAGTACAGCGGTATGTTGTAAAATTGCTAAAACTGCAAAATTTCTCAGTTATTTCTCAGCTAATGCTTTGACTTATTTTTATACAAGAAATTTTAATTTACTTACACATTGTGGAGGCAAAAATAATAATACAAAAAAAATTACAACAAATAAATGCTTTTACTTTGGACCGAAAACCACGAAATTTGAACCCCCTGAAATTATAGTATGTATGGTTATCTAGAAGACTGGTTGCCAAACCCCACTAAGAAACAGAATATTAGTATATTTTGGTTTAAATACTATTTTATTCAAAGATTTTTTGGAACAATATATACATGTATATACATATAACAAATAGATCTGGATCTGATTGCAAGCTTAACTTTTACTTTTGTTTAGTATACCTTTATTTTGGCGTTGTTCATCTATGCTGCTAACAGTCCCCAAATTAAGTAACCAACAATAATTGATTTTTACAGTATAATACCATATATTTACATTCTTGGTGTATTTACTGAAAAACCCTATAGTAGACCACTGGAACGTAATGTAGTTTACATTCCAATAATTACATTGAGACATGCGACGTCAATGACGTTAAAAAAACCCAATGGCTCTCTACAACCTGATTGGACGTCAGCAACGTCATGACGTCATGCCTGCCGTTCTGCTGTTAGCAGAAAAAACAAGTACATGTTTTACTGCTTCAATTTTTGCGCTTCTATAAGATTTTTCATGAGAGATTTGATTGAAAGGAATGTAAATATAAGCAATGAAATTAATTTTTCTGATGTTTATCGAAGTGTAAACTACATTGGGTCACTAGCAAAGTTTACATGAACCCCTTTGGGGTTCATTCTCTTTGCATGTGACCCAATGTAGTTTACACTTCGATAAACCTCAGAAAAATGACATTCATTCCTTAAATCAATAAGTTATGAAAGGGATTTCCTCTTCTCTAGAATGACCCTAAAATCTAAATCAGTCATATTAAATTCTGCTATAGGATGGGTTTTCCATCCAAAACAATCCTGAAAATATAGATCCATCTAATGAGACAGACTGAGATTTTTGGGGTTGTTTGAAAAGGGAAAACCTCCATCTTATAACCAAACATCAGTAAATAATTATAAATAAAAAAACAAAGCTCTGTCCCTTACTTTTCGAGTCTACCCAATCCATGGTTGTTATAGGCTGCTGAACATCATACATAGAAAGATTCTTGTACCTATAAATAATATATATAGATAAGAAATAATGTACATGTACATAGTCTTGTCTTGAAACCCAACCCATGTTGATCTGTGAGACATAACAGCCACATGCATAAGGTAACAGTGGCCCAATAATATAGATGTATTAACCTGCAAGGACAGGCATCTCCCATGAGGCCACTTCAATCCCATGGCTTGAGGAAGACAACAGCAACTACTGCTTATCCAACAAAGAAACACAAACACACACACACACACAAAACAAACAACAACAACAATAAAACAATAAAATAAACTAAAACAAAGCCAGTCAGATTTACATTTATGTTTCCCTCCATTAGCCACTCAACTTTACATTTATAAAACCAAAAATCAATAAAAACAAGTAGCCCAAAGGGCAACAATTGCTCACCTGAGAGACATTGTAAACCTATAGGGATATTTAAGATGCTCAAGGGCAGCTAACTCCACAGTCAGTGGTCCAATCAGACTGAAAATTAAACTCATCCAAAACATTATGTATGCCCTCATTTAATATATGCAAGTTTAAAAAGTATCTGATCAAGAGCACAACAGATAGAGCTGTCATCTTGTACTATAGCCTTTCACCAGCAGCCAATTTTCATCTCACTGGACTTTCTGCAGAGGGATAACAGCATGATTCCTAATCTCTCAGGGATGTTTACTTCTAAAGGGAGTTTTATTACCCCTAACAAGTTCTTATCAAAACATTCCACTGCAGAGAACCTAGATAATCATCATTTAATATGTGTGTTTATGAGCATGGGTTTATGACAGTATTGAATTATGATTTTGTTGTTGCTTTCTTTGACCTAGTGCACAATTTGGAGGCTATCTTTGACCTTCCATAGCTGTTAATAGCTTCTTTTCTGAAATGAGCCACTTCATGAAAAAACAGTTATTTGCATATGTGAAAACAAAGGTGCAGATCAGCTGCACGGTAATTATGTAGCTCATCAGTGTGTTTGTTTTTGCCAAACAGATAATAAAAACTATCTACTTTCTTAAGCCTCTTATCATTTTCCATCACTTTTTCTATCACAAGTAGCCCAAAGGGCAACGATCACTTACCTGAGAGCCATCTAGATTAGTCATAAGACAAATATGGGATGAAAAGACAGACCCTGGATCAATCTCATACTTTCGACTCACACTGTCAGCCTATGCCTGGCGAGTTTAAACAATGTAGGGCTGTAAGTGGTTCAAACTTGCAAAAAAAAAAAGGCAATACTGATGTGCATACAAAATTTGGTTAAGTTCTGTCAATTGTTTCTCAAAATATTAAGCGGAAAAGAAATGGTAGCAGAACCACAGAATTACGGAACCGTAGAATAACGGAATTATGGAAGGACAGGGCAAATCCAGTATAGCTCCAATTTTCCAAAGCATGGCTATAATAAGAGGTTGTGATGTACAATCTCTTGGTCCCTAATCATAACCTTTTGATCACCCTTATTAAATCCTTTGAACCTTGTGTTATTGACAGTTCAAAAATGATACTTCTCATTTGCCTCTTTTTATTGCTTCTTTTTGCCTTCTATGTCTCTAGATGATATGAGCCACTTCATGAGAACAACATACTAAAATAAAGACGCAGGTCAGCTGTGCAGTTACTGTGCAGCTGATCAACATCTTTATTTTTGCTACATAGTACAATCATATCTACTTGCTTAATAAAATATTTCAAGCCTCTTAACCATCTTCTCTGGCTGTACAGTCTGGTTTGTGTCGGACCAGGTCGGAAATGCCGAAGACAGGTTTTGTCTTGATGTGGCTCATAACACTAGTAAGGTTAAGGTAGGTGAGTTGCCATGATTTGGGAAAGAGCTGCTCATTTGTTGTTGTGTTAGGGTTTTACGTCCCACCAATAGCTTAGGTCGTACAGAAACTGAACCTCAGTTTAGAGTCTCATCCAAAAGACTGGAAAAGTCCAGGATCAAACCCATAACCCCTGGTTTACAAGGCGAGTAGCTTTACCACTACACCATGGAGGCTCCCAATGAGCTGCTCCTTTGATATATGGTATGTCTTCTTTGTTTGTTTATTTGTTTGCTTTTGTTGAGGTTTAACATACCTGTCAACAATTTTTTAGTCATGTCGGGACAGAACCACCACTTTCTGGGTATTACCAGTACTTTCAGGGAGTAAAGTTTGTGCCCAGGGACACAAACCCGCAGAGGTAGGTTTCAAACCCCCTACATGCTGCTTCGGTGTCCTCCGCTCTACCATTGAGCCATCATGCTCCCCATGTAATATTTTTATTATGTCTATTTGTTTTAGTTAATTTCCAGTTTGATTTCCCGGGTGGGACTTTGGATCTGATTGCATCAGTTCCTGATCATTGCTTACTGCTTAATTTTATTTGGCATTGAGGGTACTTTAACCAATGAATAGCATAAAGGGTTTTCAGCTAAAAGAAGTGTTAATTTGTTAATGTTTATTAAATACTCTTTCAATATCAAATGTATTAAAGTGAAAACAATTGCAGAAAGTAAAATGCTTCTTAACAGAAAACACACATCTATACACTGAATTTCACAACAGAAACATGAATCTGAAGACACAAATTCAGAGAATCCTGAATAACAGGGTGGCTTCATTAGGAAAGAAAACGGCTTAAGGATGATCCAAATTCTGTGAACTATTATCTCCTGCAATAAAACAGTGTATGTGTTAAATGAAACACATGCATCAATTGTTAAAGTACAGTACCACTCCAAATGTCTTAACCCTCTGTAGCAAAAGTTTGTAAACATAATTTTTCTTGCTTGTGTGCTTAAAATTGCTGGCTCAATATCTTTTGATAACATACAGCTTTATAACTTAATGTCAAAGTTTGTTAAACATAAAATTTCAGTCGTAATGATAGGAGTTTCTCTCAGTATAGACACAAGATCCACCAATGTATTTTAGTGTTATCAAGTGTAATGCTCACCCTGTGGAATACTCTAAAGAGTCTTCAAGACAGTTTGGCCTTTATTAAAAGTCTCATGTAGTTCATCTAGACAAAAGTCAGCCATTTCTATCTTTCATGATGTATATATTGTTGAGTACTCAAATCGTCATCACTTTGGCAGTAGTGTCATTCACATGACTAAAAAAAAGAAATCATTAAACAATAATTCATTGATGAATTGAATGCTCCTTGTATCTGGCTTTGATGAAAATATGAGCTTTGGAATTTGACACTGACTGTATCTGTGATGATGAAAACTCCTGTCTAAGTTGTAAGGAGAATGACATTGTGAATACTGCAAGTTCTGAGGAGTGCAGTTGTAGATCTGTCATATTGTAACAAACTGTTTTCCTTGAAGGTGCATATGGCTATGTTTCATCAAATATTCTCTGACTGATCTATTTGAGGTTGGCAATGTCACGTCTGTAGAACTTGTAGCTTTATTTATAAGAATGTCATCATAAACATTTGTACCAATGATGTTGGTTAACTTTCACAGCAAATTTATATCAGCATTATAGCAATAGCCTTGACACATATATACATGTTACGATGTATCAGTGTTAACAGCATTTGAGCTGAGAATTTTACCACAGAAAGGCCTTCCAACCCAAGAGAATTGTAGTGAGCAAAACACATTCTAAGTTCATGTACTAAAGGGTTTGGTACTCATGATTTTAAGATATTTGGCTTGGTACTGCAATTCAAGCATTATTGACTCATAATGTTAATTTACACTCCCTTCAATTAATAATGACCCTAAGTTTTTGGACAGACAGCCCTTGGCAAACAGTGCAGACCCAGATCAGACTGCTCCTAGAGGAGCTGTCTGATCAGGGTCTACACTGTTTGTCATTCCATCTGTACCTTTTGGACAAATTTCTCCATGGATATACCTCTTTATTTGAATTTTAGGGTGATTACAGCAAAAGTTTACTTTAATACATATTAAAATATATGTTTTTGAAAATGGATTCAACGGATGGAGTTTTTATAGCAACTTTTTTGAAAAAGCATGTGATAAAACAGATTGAGTTAGCATCTACTTTTTGAATGTGATAAAACAGATTAAGTTAATATACTAGTCAAAAGTTCTAACCGGCCACTTAGTTTTTATCATTTTTCTTCAATGCTATTAGCAATCTGACAGTTCAATTTAAGCCACAGATAGGCGAATGTGTCGGTAAACCATGCCACTAAAACGTTTAGGAATATTCAGTAGATTGTATCCAGGAGGCACAGATAAATACGGGTACCCCCATTTTCAAAATTAACAAGAATTTGCATTGAGTGGTGGGGTAAGTTTTAACATTTTGACCCAAAGCGACCACCGTCATGCAGGAAGAGTGTTCATTTCTGCATAAATCTGTTTCTTTAGTCATTTGCTTTAGTAATGAAGTGGTTTTGCTCAGGTAAATTGGATATTTCAAAAGTTGACTTTTCACAAATTGTGACGAAATGCTGGATTTTGTGAATTTTAAAAATGGGGGTACTTGTGTTCATCGGCGCATCCAGGATGTGAATGTCAGAATTTTGTAAAATCTTTTATAGGCTAAGTTGACTGACACATTTGCCTATTTGGGGATGTAAATAAAATTGCAAGATTGTTAGAGGCTTTGAAGAAAATCGATAAAATGTAAGTGGCCAGTTAGAACTTTTGGCTAGTATTGGCCAGTTAGAACTTTTGGCTAGTATATATCCTTCAACTTTTTCATACTTAAATGTGCACTTCAACTTAATAATTTAATATCTATTTTGAAAGCAGTAGCCAAACTATAATTACACACTTTTTCATTAAATTTTCACTTAACCTGAACCACAAATTGAACAATAAAACAAGAAATGAGCCGCAAGCAAGGCATATAGTGTAATCATACAACATCACCAGTTGCTTCTAAAAGTTTACTCATATACTTAATGAAATTTGAACAAAGGCAAACATTACCGGCAATTCTCTTTGAATTATGAGCAGTGGTTGAGCGAATGACTATGTTAAAAACTCCATTAATTTTTTTTAAAAAAGATCTGTATCAATCTTCTTCATACACATCTTCCATATATATTTCTTTAATACATATCTGCAAAGTATTGAAAGAATAAATGGACACTTGGAAAGGAATGGCTTTTAAAAACTATGCATTTCAAGCATTATTTGAACTGTGCAGTGGTTAGAATGCATGTATACCTAACTTCAATACTCTTGTCGGTTAGTCAAACAATATTTTACAGCAACAAACTTCTTCATGCACATTTTCAATAGACCAGTAAATAACTGCTAAGTATTGACAGCATCAAACTTCTTCAAGCACATGTTCACTATATTTGTAACATGCCTACAAAGTATTAAAAGGATAAACTCAAAGCTTTAAGAGGATTTGCATTTACATATATGAAATACCAGTCAATGTCAATACAAAAATACCCTTGTAAGAATTACAAAGTGGCAAAACTCCTGCCCCTACTGGCCCTTTGCTCCTCTTTTACAGCCAGATCTATACAATCATATACTGCCTGAATGTGCAGGGATGTGCAAATGAAAAAGTAGGACATAAGCTATTTAAGTTATACAGCAAGAACCTTGAAATATTAATGGAATGACAGACTTGCTGAAAACAGCATACTACCCTTAAATTACACTTTATGCTTTTCAGATGTTTCAAAATAGGACATAAGAAAGGAAAAATAGATAAAATATCATTAAATCTAAAAATAACCCATCTACCTACCACACATGTTACAAGCAATTCTATCCCTTGACCTGTTATATGCAAAAGTACTAAGGAGCCTCAGCACTTGAAACTACCTAGCACTATCTTAATAAGGCCCAAACAAACAATGGAGAGCGCCGTGGCATAGTGGTTATGGTGTCGGACTCCTGAGCGAAAGGTGTTGTGTTGTGTCCTTGAGCAAGACACATTTACTCTCCAAAAGTACTGGTAATACCGAGGAAGCGATGGCTTCATCCCAACATGACTGAAAAATTGTTAACTGGGACGTTAAGAATCAAATCAACCAACCAACCAAATAAACAACAGAATAATGTTAACAACAATTGCATACAAGTAACAGTACAATATTGAATATTTAATACTATATGTTTAACACATTTATTGAAAACAAAAACTGAAATCTAGCATATGAACATCACATGAGAAAACAAGTTTTCGGGGTTTCCTTACAGGTCAGTCACAAACAGGTCTTCTCAGCTACAGCAGCTAGCCAAAGGTTTAAAAGTATTGGATAATTTCATTATATAGGCAGGGAAAAGCAAATAGTACTGATTAGCCCCCGCAGTAATGCAGCTAATATGCACCTTTGTTTTTGCATATGTACAAAACAATTTACTCATGACTACATCTATACATTTTCTGAGTTTTCCTGATAAGGAAATTAAAAATCACAAAATTATTTCAAAATTAGTTCAGCTACGTACACAGCATTCCTTATTTGTTCAAGAAAAGTCTAGCTATAATCAAGCAGATTAAGAATCTGAACTATATTATTTAAAGAGCTAATATACCAAAACTTCTTCAAGGGCTGTAATTACAGAGTTTTCTTGCAAGTCTAGCTCTAATGCACCAGTCATTTGTATCCACTGCCCCCCACTTAGGGGGATGGGCGGGGATAATGACTTTTCACTTTTCAGAGCCCTGGTATAAGCCCCGCCCTGTGGGGACAAGTTGATAGTAACAACCCTGTTCTTAGCCCCACCCTATAAAAAACAAAATCTCATCAGCTTAAGGGTCTAAATGTTAAACCCCTAGCACTTCAGGGACAATCAAGGGGGGGGGGGGGGCATGGATACAAATGATGTGCATAATAGTTTGTGGACATGTGTGGCAGGGAGGGACCAACAGGCAGACCCATACTAGCATGCTCCCCAACTTCTAAGTTGGGGGAACATGAACATTGTGGCAACCCCCGTTAATGCATAAGCCACTTAATTTTCTAATAAGTGGGGTTGATACTTCAAAACAAATTCTGGCAATCTGCAAAACTTATTTACAACATACCACATTAAGCTTAAAAACCTGGCAGAACAAGTCGGTACCTTTAGATAAATCAAAATGGCTTTATATGTTTAAATAACCAAAAGATAGCAAAACAAGAGCAAGCTATACCTATAAGCATATGTAAACCCTTTTTCATCTACAAATGTATACTTCTTATATTTACACAATGTGTTTCTTTTCATACTTAAAACAATTCTGTTGTCACTATATCATCTGTGAGTGCAGTTTCATAAAAGCACTCTAAATGTCTAAGGCACAATAAATAAGCTTATGATCAGACCAGTAAGCCTCAATCACATCACAGAATGCATCACAATTTGCAAATACCAGATCCAATAATGATCCATGATCAGTCGTTGGTTGTCGAATATACTGACTGCAAAAGAATAAGGTCTCCATAAAACAGACGAAAGGTGACTCAGCTTCATTTACTGGTACATTAAAACCACCCATTATGACTAGTTTTACATCATGATCTACAAGTGGCTTCAAAGCACTGATAATGTCTTTTTTCAAATCAGTCTGAGAACATTTTGGATATTTGTAGAACACTACAACTTGCAGTTGACCTTTTCTCTTACTGTGTAATTTAGCAAAAATGAATTCACAAAATTGAGAATGGTGTTTCATCACTTCCTGAATTTCAAAATCTTCTTTTATATATAAGGCAAGTCCATGGTGTGGCCTGGTTTCATAGGCTGCTTCGTCTAATCGGACAAGTCTGAACCTATTCAAGCCAAAATGAACATCTTCATCTCTTGTACACATTCTAGATTCAGCAAACCCAATAACATCTGCAGACAACACATTTGGTTCAAACTGTACATCTATAAAATGTTTATGTAGTGACCTTGCATTATTGAAAGCCAGTTTGATTTTGCTGGGATCAATTTTATACAAAGGTGTATAACTGAGCTCAAGAGATGCTTCTGTTCTCAACCTCTGCATTTCAACATTCACCTGTTCATCTAAACCTATAGCAGCCTCGTTTAGATTCAGAATGTATAAATTTTCGAGTTTTCTGACTCTACTAAATGCAACATAATGAATATGGGGTACCTTCCTAACTCCTTTATGCTGAGTTAAATTAACTACTACCTCATCTTCTGTGATCCCTTGATCTTTGTGAACTGTTTTTGCTGCTGCTGGTCGCAATGGGAATTGTCTTCTCTGATACATTTTGCGATTGTACAAAAAGGTTTTTTCAGTTTCAAATATTGGAGTCCAGTCTCTTTGAATATTTGAATTATAAAAGCCCCTTTGAAAGTATTTTTCTCTTGTTGCCTTTCCAATTCGAGGATCATCAAATTTCATCCATAAAATGCTTGGTCGATTACTGCCTTCAATTTTATACTCTATGAATTTCACTTTACCTGTAGCTCCATTTGCAATACCATCTTCAACATTGACATTTACCGATATGTTATATTTCATTCCGACCTTTACAGTCAACACTTTTTCCAAATTAGCTGTTGTTTCAGGATTATCAGGAATTTGGCTGATAAGTTCCCTTGCTTTTTTCGAGGAAATATTTGCTGAAGCAAGAGTGTCATGGCATGGTATATCAACCTGTTCTCCATCAATAGCATTCATAATATTCTCATTATGGTTATACACCCCTACTTTTTCAGCAAATAGATGCACAGCATCTCTTGGGTATTCACCTGAATCACGGTCAACAACACGCTTCCGTAAATCATCTTTGTCCTCTTCAGTCAATTCGTTCACACGAAGTCTATTCAGTAATTGTGCAAACCTAAGGTCGTCTTTCTGTCTCATGATGTCTACTAATTCATAAATTTTGAAATGCTCTTTCCAAGAATTTGGTGCAAGTGCTTTTGCGCCCTCTTTAAGATCAAGGAATACCAATCTATCACCTACTGGCTTCAACTGATAAAAATCACCAACTGCAATAACACTTAAACCACCAAAACGTGCTCTTATACCTGTCAGCTGCTGTAGTCTTGTGTCTATAAAGTCAAAAATCCTTTTCCCTACCATGGATATTTCATCTATAATCACAACCTTCAAGTGTTTGTACTTTATCCTGAATGTATTCAATTCATCAGCTGACATTCTTTGATCATCTTGAAAGATCTTTCTGTGAAAAGCAGAGCAAATGGTATTACCACCTATATTGAAAGCAGCAGTGCCCATCCAAGCACATAGAATAATTCTTATATCATCAGAGTTTTCTCCTTCTTTTAGATTTAACATTCTGTACAGACTTTGATAAAGTGCTCTTATCACTACTGATTTACCAACACCTGCACCGCCTGACAAGAAAGCGTAAATTGGTTCGTCTTTACATTTTATGCAATGAATAATGTGATTGAAAAATTCCCGCTGTCTTAAATTCAAACTTCGTAGCAGACTTAAGTATTCTTCATCTGGCAGCATGATACTAGTTGTTTCTACCCTTGGCACTGAACATGTGGACTGCAGCTCTATACCAATGTCATAGTGCCTATGTTCAACCACTCTGTCTGGATTAAAATATACAAAGTTTTCAGACTCTTTTACACCTTCTTCTTCTGCTTCTCTATTTTCTTGTTCTGCATTTGGTGCAATTCCATCATATTCAGCTTCCTCAGCTTCTATCATTTGCCTGGCAAGTTCAAGTTCTTCAGTGTGATGTTCATACTGATTTCTTTTGATTTCAAGTGACTCTTTGATGGTGTTGTAATGAGCTCCATATGTCTCAAAAGAACCAAGCAGGTCTTTTATTTCATTACGCCATGGCATAAAAAGCATGAGTTGCTCTCTGTAATAATTTTCTGGGTCCTTAGTTTGATTGTATCTAACATAGCGTATGACTTTAGGGACTTTTCGGTACTTATATTTTGTTCCATTCTTTGCTATGTGTATCAAGTCTGATGCAGTATTCCCATTTTCAACCATCTCTTCATCCTCACTATTTTCATCACTTGAATTCTCATCACTAATGCTGTCATCATTTCTATATTCTATTGTCTCAGGCAATTTATTTCCTTTTGGATAAATGACATCAACCTTTGAGACATAATCAGCCAAGCAAAACCTCTGAAGCTGCCTTGGTCTTTTAGAATATCTCTGAACTATATTATCTGACTCAATATTTGTGGATTCAGCAGGTAGTTCATCTAGGACTGATTTGGGTTTTAATAGAAAAACTCTTTCTCTTGAAGCACATGTATTGATATAAACAACCTCTCGAGTTCCTTTGGTCAATGGAATTTGTAGAGCAAGATAGACAGCTTCTTGAGCACCTACTTCAACACAGTTTGAAAAAACATTTCCTATATGTCTCACTTGTTTTTTTATATCAGAATTTCCTTTTCTGGCTTCCTTCGCAGCAGCTTCCAGCTGTGCACTCATACCTCTTTGTGATTTGCTTATGTATCCAACAACATATGATGCACATCCATATGGTTCAAGAACAATCTGAATGTCAAGATTAGCTTTCCAGGCAAGAAGAATTTTCCCATTGAACAAATTGACTCTCATTTCATTTGGTGCGCGTTTAAGGAACACTTTAGGAGCACTGAGCGAACTTCTTATACACTTAATGTAATCTTCAAATGTCATTTTGGCCACTGTCTCTAAGAATTCAGTAAATGAAACATCATTATCTTTGTTTTCATTCATTAGTCTTTGGAGTTCTGTAAACTTCTTTTTGAACTGGTCTACCTCTTCCTCTAGTGGATACAATAACATTGTTCGAGGCAAAGGAGGTAAAGGAAATCCAAATCTACATATTGCCTTTCCCTTTTTTCTACATGTCCTTGAATGTTTGTGTGTTTGAAGTTCCACAAGATGTGCAGTTTCATCATCATTCACAGTACAAGTGAGATACTTATCAACAAATTCGACAATTTCTTCTTCAGAGTTCTTTTCCAATGTTGGAGCATTTTCAATCCAAACAAGCATGTGGATGTGAGGTGAACCACGTTGCTGAAACTCAACTCTATAAAAGAAATCTCTCAGTTTTCCAATGGGTTCACAGTTACTTTTAAGAATAGCATTTAGGAATTCTTGTACCCGGTGATCAAAATATCTTGAGCATGTAACTGGGTCTTTTTGAACAAGCTTTGTTTTTTCTTGCCATGTTAGTCCCTCTATATCCTTGTCTGTATAACTGACCCCTTTATTTAGTTTTGCCAACATTTTCAAAAGATCAGTCCATCTTGTATCTGCTGCTGATAATGACATAAACCAGGTTGGCAAAGAAAGCTGCCGAATCATTGCAAAGATATCCTTTTTTCTTGACTGTAAATAAGCAGGAGAATTTCTAAGTTGACGAAATATGTAATAACCTTCATCAAGTTTGACAAGTTTGTCTAAATACTCAGAATTTCTAGCTTCAGCTGCTGTAATTTTCTTTTCCTTGCCTTTACATCTTCTAACAGCCAGGTTAACTTTGTCACTTATTTGCTTCATCTGCAATTTTTTGTGTTTAAAAAATATGTTTGGAACAGATTGTGCAGCTCTTCTATCAACACTTCTTAATTCCCACTTCACAATGTCACTATAATGAACTGGGACAGTTCTTTCTTCTTTACTAGGACGCCTCTGACCACAAAATATTGTAGGAAAACAAAGATACTCTGCATCTGCATCATGATATAAACTAAGAGGATGCTGCCCTTCTCCAGGTGCAAAAGTAATAACTTTATCATATTTGTTTTCAAGGTTTTCATCATCAACTAGAGTGTCTACATTGCCAACTTGTTCATTAGTGTCTATCTCACTAAAGTGATCAGAATCATAGTCATCAGCTGTTGTGCTATCCTTTGATGATGACGGTACATTCACATCTTCCTCATTAGTTCCATTTTGTTTTTGCTTCTCCTCATTTTGCTTGTTTGACACTTGCAGAAATTCCCTGACAGTCTCCTCTGAACTTTCAGTTACTTCCTTAAACCAGTTGACATCAATTTCTACGCCAGATCTTTTATACAGTTCACTCTTATTTACCAGCCAGTGTAATGCAGTCAAAACTCTTAATGGTCTTACATTTTCTTTGAAATCCACTTTTTTATATGACAATTTCTTTTTAAGTTGTACAGCAATAGTAAAATTTTCATCCATGGGTCTTGGAAGACAGCTCACTGTGGGTTGAATATCAACTGGCACATTAATAACATTGCCTTTCAAAGAATACTGACCTCCACGTGGCAACTCTCGAATCTGCATAAATGGAATTCTTAGTGATATAAGTCTTTCTTCAAGCTGATGCAAGTCAAGTTCTAGTGGCTTATCTGGCCATTTCATTCCATTAGCTACTGACAGTTTTGGAACCTTTCCACCTCTTATTGCTCCCATACAAGTGTGACAAATCCACTCTTCATCATTAATTGACTTAAATTTGGTGCAGTAAAGTCTACTACTTGTTGGCAAATTGATGTTCTTCAACATGCAAACACCTTTTCTAAACCATGTTTGATGGCAGCATGTACATACAAACAATGGTCCTACAGCTATACTTGAATGAAATTGTTTGATACATTCATTGATATCTTTAACATAGCTTTGATCAGATGTCTTCTCTACTCGTTGATCCTCAAACTTGTTCTTACGTTTTTTACGGGTCTCCTCTAAGTCTATATATTCATTCACTTCATCTATGTTTCGCTTCTTTCTCCTGTACTCCTGCTTCTTAACTCTTTCACATTCTAATACAAATGGGTTTTTTCTGGTATTCTGTTTAGATTTGCGCTGAGCCACCAATTCTTTTGCCTTATAATCTCTATCTTGCCTTGCTTTCTGCTTAGATTTGCGCTGAGCTCCTAATTCTTTCGCTTTGTAATCTCTATCTTGCCTGGCTTTATGCATGTGTTTTCGCTGAGCTACTAATTCCTTTGCTTTGTAATCTCCATCTTGCCTGGCTTTATGCATGTATTTTTGCCGAGCTACTGATTCTTTTGCTTTGAAATCTCTATCTTGCCTGGCTTTATGCATGTATTTTTGCCGAGCTACTGATTCTTTTGCTTTGAAATCTCTATCTTGCCTGGCTTTATGCATGTATTTTTGCCGAGCTACTAATTCTTTTGCTTTGTAATCTCTATCTTGCCTGGCTTTATGCATGTGTTTTCGCTGAGCTACTAATTCTTTTGCTTTGTAATCTCTATCTTGCCTGGCTTTATGCATGTATTTTTGCCGAGCTACTGATTCTTTTGCTTTGAAATCTCTATCTTGCCTGGCTTTATGCATGTGTTTTCGCTGAGCTACTAATTCTTTTGCTTTGTAATCTCTATCTTGCCTGGCTTTATGCATGCGTTTTCGCTGAGCTACTAATTCTTTTGCTTTGTAATCTCTATCTTGCCTGGCTTTATGCATGCGTTTTCGCTGAGCTACTAATTCTTTTGCTTTGTAATCTCTATCTTGCCTGGCTTTACGCATGTGTTTTCGCTGAGTTAATAATTCTTTTGCTTTAAAAGAGGAGTTTTGCCTTGCATTTTGCTTATATATCCTGTGGTAGTCTTTCCGGTTTTTCTTTTTCTTTACATTCAGAATGGATTCTGAATTGCTTGTAATGACAGCTTTCTGTTGTTGTCGCAAATTTTGATCATCAAAGTAGGCCTCAAGAAGGCTCTCTGGCAGTTCACTTTTTCTTATAGATATAGGCAACAAATCAAACTGCATTGTCAAATCTATTCTCATACTTTCATAAAATGCATACAAGTATGCAATGAGATCTTCAAGACAAGAAAATGACAATAAGATAGATGTACCATCACTTGATGACAGGCCATTTTCTCCGTGAGAATGTGAATCAAAAAATAAGTATGAGGTATTCCTTTTACTTACAGCAGAACACACAGATCCAATTATCAAAAGAACAGATGTTGATTTGATAAAAGCTGTTTCTAGAGCACAATGGAGAGTTGGCAAAGCATTGTTTTCAAAAGTACTCACAAGAGCACCAAAGGCGATAGGTTGTTTTTCAACAAAATAATTCACAGATTCAAATTCCAAAGCGTCCGGAATTTCTTCTAAGCTCAGTAAAGAGTTTACAAATTTTCCTTGTGCTTTTAAACTATTAACAGTAGTATTATACAATACATCACCAGCATAAAGAATCTTATCAAGTTCTAAGCCGTTTTGTATTTCATCACATACTAACATGCATAGTGCATTACAAGTACACTGAAATCCTCTAGATTGATCCGGAAATCTATTGTCATTTTGATGAAAACTACCAAACATAATTTGACTAGCATTCCATATTACTGGACTGGGTTGTGTTAATGCAAGGTTGTCAGTATCCATATTTTCAAAAGGTCTTTCAGTACTAGTTTCTATAATTTCAATATCAGTATTCTGAATAATTTCCTCTTCATTCAAAGATAAGTCTTCGGAAGTTCTACAGTTTCTGTCAGCAACATCATTTGGATAAGCATCTGCAAATGTTTCATCAAAATCACTACAAACATTCAAGCATTCATTTGGAAAGCACTTTGCAAAGTTGAAACTAGACTCGGTGTTAGTTTCTGTAAAAGAAACAGCAAAATGATTGGCATCAGAATCAGTACAAAGCTTGGCAACAGAATCAGTAAAATGCATGGCAGGTATTGGCATATAATTTGCAGCAATTTCTGACTTTTTGGGGAAGTTTAACCCATTCTCAGACTTTTTGGGGAAGTTTAACCCATTCTCAGACTTTTTGGGGAAGTTTAACCCATTCTCAGACTTTTTAGGGAAGTTTAACCCATTCTCAGCCTTTTTGGGGAAGTTTAACCCATTCTCAGCCTTTTTAGGGAAGTTTAACCCTTTTCTATCACTTTCAGTTAACAAGTCAGGATCATTGTTTGCTTTCCTTCTCGCTTGTCTCTTTAGCTCTTTGTTCTTCTCTCTCCTTTGTGACTTAGAATCTTTCCTCCTTCTTGGCATTGTTGTTGTTTTCACTGAACAGTCTGAAAATAGACAAAAAACAATATTAAATGAGCCCGGTCATGTGAAAACTTGCTTTTCGGCTATGCAAAATACAAAGGCCCAGATCAGCTGTGCAAATGCACCGGCTGATCATTGCCTTTGTTTTTCACCTCTTCGAGATAGTACCATACCTTCAGTTTTAATGCAATTATTTGATGTATAGCCAGCTTCTGTAGCCATGGAAGCTGGTTTGTGTCACACCTGGGTGGAAATCACTAAAACAAGGTGTTTCATGACAAGGCTAAAATATTTAAAACTAGAAGGTTGTCCAGGGACAACTGGTCGAGCCCACTGTTTGTTATAGTGACCTATATGTATGTCAAGACTAAGTAACTGCTTCACTCTGGAAAGAAGCAAAACAACATCATGCTTAGCCAGCATATTTCTTCTTTTTTTTTAAATTTTCACAAAGGAAAATAAGTAGAAGTGATGACCCAGACATGATCAATTAAAGACAATTACAATAGCTGACCTTCAAGTGTGACCTTGACCTTGGACCTACCCAAACATGTGACACTTCCACTCATCAAGAAGAGCAATTGTGCTAAATTATTTTGAAATCCATGAATAACTGTAGAAGTAATGGCTCGGACAAGCTCAATTTATAACCATTTTATCATTTGACCTTCAAATGTGACCTTGGCTTTGGATCTACTTGAACAAATATTTTAAATGGCACTTCTACTCATCAAGGAGAACAATTGTGCCAAAATATTTTGAAATCCATTCATAAATATTGAAGTTATGGCTCGGACAAGCTCAAATTATGGTCATTTTATCATTTGACCTTCAAGTGTGACCTTGATCTTGGACCTACCGGAACAAATGTTCCAAATGGCACTTCTACTCATCAAGGAGAATAATTGTGCCAGATTATTTTGAAATCCATCCGTAAATGTAGAAGTTATGGCTCTGACAAGCTCAATTTATCATTTGACCTTCAAGTGTGACCTTGACCTTGGACCTACCTGAAAAAATGTTCCAAATGGCACTTCTACTCATCAAGGAGAACAATTGTGCAATTTTTTTTTAAAATCCATCCGTAATTGTCGAAGTTATGGCTCGGACAAGCTCAATTTATGGCCATTTTATCATTTGAAATTCAAGTTTGACCTTGACCTTGGACCTACCTGATCAAATGTTTCAAATGGCACTTCTACTCATCAAGGAGAACAATTGTGCCAAATTTTTTGAAATCCATCCGTAAATGTAGAAGTTATGGCCCGGACAAGCTCAATTTATGGCCATTTTATCATTTGACCTTCAAGTTTGACATTGACCTAGGACCTACCTGATCAAATGTTTCAAATGGCACTTCTACTCATCAAGGAGAACAATTGTGCCAAATTATTTTGAAATCCATCCGTAAATGTAGAAGTTATGGCCCGGACAAATACGGACACGGATGAACGCAGGCACGCACTGATGCACGCACACATGCACGCACGGACATACACCAAACTGAAGTTGTAACAACTATGTCTCGCTTACTGCAAGCGGGCTCGACAAAAAACAGTGACGAAAAAGGAAACAGATGTTCCCCGATCATCACCTTTTCCAACCATGAAGCCAGTGATACAGTCAAATCACTGGTTAAACATTATTTAACAACTGATTCATTCACCACATTAGTCTAGCTGTAATCTGTCTTTCATGTAATTTTTAGTTATTTCACACTTTTGTTTTGATGGCAAGCTTTTGGCTCTGATTGTACCTGTTTCTGATCACTGAAAACCATTTCTCTAATAGCAATAAAGGAACAGCCATTGTTCACACTTTCATTCAAAGATAATTCTAATATATTAACAATAAAGTTTAGTTAAGTACCCGCAAATGCTTCATAAAAATCACTACAAACATTAAAGCAATCTGTTGAATAGAATAAAGGGTTTAGATCCTTTTTAGAGGAAAGAAAATATTCATTAGAAAGGCAGAAGATGAGCCATACCTAGGTTTCAGCTATAAAAGCCTCATCAGTGACCCTATAAGATCTAGCAAAGGGAGCAAGAGGAAAACACTGTATATTGGTAAATTTAACAAGGCATTCGTCTCAAAGAATGGTAAGTCGAAAAATACCCAAATCTTTTAAATTTGTTTAGAAAATGAATCTAGACATATGACTATTTTCAAGTTCTCAGAATACATTCTATGATCTCAAGGGACCAAAAGTAAAATATAATCTGCACTAAAGATCAGTGCGGGGAGCACTTGGCAAACTTCAAGCTAAAATCAGAATATGTCAGCAAAAAGCTTGGCAAAGAATCAGGCAGATACTGGCATAAAATTATCATCTTTAGCAATTTTGATTCTTTGAGGAAGTTTAACTCATTCTCAGGCTTTTGGGGGCAGTTTAAGATATGGTTATACAGACACAGATAAGTCCTTGTAAGTTCTTAAGTTTCCATAAGCCACATCATTTAAATAGGCATCAGCAAAGGTTTCATAAAAATCGCTACAAACATTCAAGTATTCATTTGGAATTTGAGCACTGTGCAAAGTTTAAACTAGACTCCGTGTAAGTCTCAGTAACAGAAACAGCAAAATGATTGGCATCAGTATCAGTACACTGCTTGGCAACAGAATCAGTAAATTTATGACTTTTTGAGGAAGTTTAACCCATTCTCAGACTTTTTAGGGAAGTTTAACCCAATCTCAGACTTTTTGGGGAAGATTAACCCATTCTCAGACTTTTTGGGGAAGTTTAACCCATTCTCAGACTTTTTGGGGAAGTTTAACCCATTCTCAGACTTTTTAGGGAAGTTTAACCCATTCTCTGACTTTTTAGGGAAGTTTAACCCAATCTCAGACTTTTTGAGGAAAACTAACTCATTCTCAGACTTTTTGGGGGAAGTTTAGCCCATTCTCAGACTTTTTGGGGAAGCTTAACCCATTCTCAGACTTTTTAGGGAAGATTAACCCATTCTCAGACTTTTTGCAGAAGATTAACCCATTCTCAGACTTTCTGGGGGAAGTTTAACCCATTCTCAGACTTTTTGGGAAAGTTACGTAAACCCATTCTCAGTCTTTTTGGTGAAGTAAAACTACATGTATTTCTTTCATTTCAGTAAAATTCAGAATCATTGTTTGCTTTTTATTTTGCAATATATTCTTTATACTCTCTTGTAATTGTGAAACTTTCTGCAATCTTGGGAATGTTCAATCTGAAAATAGACAAGAACCAACATTAACCGAGCATGGTCATGAAAAAACTGTCTTTCGTATATGCATAAAACCCAGATCAGCTATGCTAATGCACAGGGTGATCAATGCCTTTGCTCTTTACTACATACATGGTAAAATCCTTTTAGTTTTTTTAAATCTGATTTTCCCATTATTATACTGCTCTTATCCCTGGGCAAATATGTTGCGAATGGGCTAATTTACATAGTATCACGGTAACTCACTAACAAATTGCAATGGTCGCATGGTGATTGCTATGCATTCGTTGGTATTCTTATGCAATCACGGCCATTCACCAAGTTTTGCAAATTTTAGAAACATGTTCCTAAAATTCGCAAAAAATAGCCATCAGAGGAGATGGCAAATCCCCTGACCGAAGACCCCCATGGGCCTTGGTAAAAAGGGTGCACTTCAAAACACATACAAGTAATATATTGTCATTCTTTTATGCTTCTAAATGACATTATCTGTTAACAGATGCATGATTATCTAACACTCAGACTAAAACAGTATGCTTGACTGCTAATAACAGGTAATATCTCAAACAGCCACCATATACACAAATATATAGCATACGATACATTCAACTTTCAAAATATGTGAATAACTTCTAAAGTACAAGCCCTACAAACCTAATTTTGAGCTCTCTAGTAAGTGAATTTGGACAAAGAATCCAAATCCATTTTTCTTTGGGGGGTGGAGGGGGGGGGGGAGTGTTGGGGAATGTGGAGGGGTCAGAGAGACTTCACTGATAAGATATCACAGCATGCTCATCGATTATCTAAAAGGTACAAGCTGTTCAAATTCTGCAGCAGGCCAGGGTTATATGGATATGGAGCAAAGACTCAAACAGCAGCTCAAACTACCAAAGGTAAATAACTCACAAAGTATGAAAGCAAGAGTTATCATTCATGTATGAGACAAATTGTCATGACCAGTTCTGCATATCTGTGAAGTATCATGAAAATATTTCAGAAGGTATTCAAGCTATGGAGCAGACACCTAAAATCATCAAAGGGAAATAACTCCAAAACTAAGAAAGCAAGAGTTGCCATTCTTGTTCGCGACACATCATCATGACTTGTTCTACATATCTGTGAAGTATCATGAAAATATGCCATAAGCTATTCAAGCTATAGAGCGAACACGAAATCACACCTATAACCATCAAGGGAAAATAACTCAAAAAGTAAGAAAGCAGGAGTTGTCATTCTTGTTCGCGACACATTGTCATGACCTGTTCTACATATCTGTGAAGTATCATGAGAATATTCCAAAGGGTATTCAAGTTATAGAGCGGACACGAATCTGCCATAAATCACACCTAAAACTATCAAGGGGAAATAACTAAAAAAGTAAGAAAGCAAGAGTTGTCATTCTTGTTCGCGACACATCGTCATGACCTGTTCTACATTTCTGTGAAGTATCATGAAAAAATTCCAAAGAGTATTCAATTTATAGAGCGGACACGAAATCACACCTAAAATGATCACCAAAGGGGAGATAACTCAAAAAGTACAATCGCAAGAGTTACCATTCTTGTACGCGACACATCGTCATGACCTGTTCTACATAACTGTGAAGTATCATGAAAATATTCCAAAGGGTATTCAAGTTATAGAGCAGACAAGAAAATGTTTACGGACGGACAGACGAACGCCAGGCTCATCGCTCTTTCCCCCGAACCTTTCTGTCGGGGGATAAAAAGAACATATTTGCAACATATTCGGAAGCAGTCACAAGCCATTCTTATCATTGGCAACACATTTGTCGTGATTGTAAGACGCTTGTAAAGATTCGCTAGCATTTGTATTGACATTCTCGTAGTATAATGAACAAATGCGGACAATGAGTAACAATATGATGGAGAATAAGCTAATTGGGCACAGCCTAGCAAATAAAGTATGCGTGTGTCGTGTTGTTGTTTCTTTTGCAACACATTCGTAAGATTCGCAAAACAGCATTCGTAAGCATTCTTAAGAATATAACAACAATCGTAAAACAGATTTGCAAGGATCTTACCACATTCTGAAGCATTCATAAGGTTTCATTTTTTTCTTGGCCAATCATATCATTTTCGGTGATTTTAGCGCAAAATTCAAATGTTCATTAATTCTTCATATTCGTAAGGATATTCGCCCAGGTGTAAAAGCAGCATTAGTAGATGGAATTCTGTTTTTGACACTGAAGGGAAACTAACTCTGTTGTCTTCAATTCAGTCTTGAGGTAATTCAAACACCTAAAAGTTTTTTTTATGTATATTCTGGTTACATGCACGGACAAAATACATGCAATTTATAGCAACTGAGAAAAGTGGAAACAAGCCAGCAAGTAAAGTCATTCAAAATTTGAATTTTTTTTTTCAGGGCTTCTTTCAGTGTCACTGAAGAGGATTGATTATCCGAAACAGATCTGTCTGGCCCAGTCTCTTTCTTTTGAATGTTTCCACTGCTCTTAAATGATCTCATAATTATATTTTCATTAGTAACTCAGCCGTCTCAATGTGTCAGAAATCAGAGTGACAGACCTCTTGTAGCTTTTAAACATGTCCTTTTTAACTAGGAACAAACTAGCATGGATACATTACTTTTCCATTTTAACTCTTTGGAACATTTTTCAAACAATCAAGAGTGGCTTATTCCTCAGTAAGTGTTTGGATCTGGCCGAAATTGGAACCTGTCCAAGATTTTATGCATGCCTTTATAACTTGCAAGTTTAAAGAGTATCAGATCAATAGCAACCGAGAAGAAGCTGTGACATCAATTTTTTAGATGCTCAAGGGCAGCTAACTCAATAGTCAGTGGTCCCATTTTGCCATACTTTGAGCTCATGAAAGACATTATGCATGTTTATGTTACCTCAAACTTGAAAAAGATTGGATCAATAGTTACCAAGAAAACATGGAGACATTGATGTTTTAGATGCTCAGGGTAGCTAACACTAGTCATTAGTCTGATCTGGCGGAAATTCAGACTCATCCAAGCTTTCATGAATACTCTTGTTACAGGGGAAGTATCTAAAGGATCCAATCAAAAACAACAAAGTAAAAGTGGAGACACTATTTTACCCATTTAAAGTCTATGGGGTATTTCTTAGATGCTCAAGGGCAGCTAACTTCGTAGCTGTAGCCTTTGGTCGATCTGGCCAAAATTTGAACTCACTGAATAATATCATGCATGCCCTTGTTACCTGCAAGTTTGAAAAGGATCAGATCAATATCAACCTGGATTACTTGGTGACATCAATTTTTAGAAGCTCAAGGGTAGATAACTCCATAGTCAGAGTTGGGTTCTTAAAGTCTATGGAGAAATGTAGGCGCTAGAGCGATGACAAAGTTTTTCAAAAAAATGGCCACAGGGACCTTGACTTTGAGCCCAGCACCCTGAAAGTTGAACTTGCTCGAGATATTGTCATACCCTACATTTGTGTGAAGTTATTTTAAAATCCATGGAGAAATGTAGGTGCTAAAGCCATGATAAAGTTTTTCTAAAAATAGCCACAGTGACCTTGACGTTCGGCGCAGCAGCCTGAAAGTCGAACTTGCTCGAGATATTGTCATGCTCTACATTTGTACGAAGTAATTTTAAAATCCGTTGAGAAATGTAGGTGCTAGAGCGCTGACAAAGTTTTTCTAAAAATAGCCACAGTGACATTGACCTTGGGCACAGCACCCCTAAAAGCCAAACTTGTTCAAAATATTGTTATGCCCTACATTTGTGTGAAGTTGATTTAAAATCTGTTGACAAATGTAGGCGTTAGAGGGATGACTACGTTTTTCTAAAAATAGCCACAGTGACCTTGACCTTGGGTGCAGCACCCTGAGAGTCAAACTTGCTCAAGATATTGTCATGCCCTACATTTGTGTGAAATTATTTCAAAATCCACGGAAAAATGAAGATGCTAGAGCGATGACAAAGTTTTTCTTAAAAAAGCCACAGAAACCTTGACCTTGGGCGCAGCAGCCTGAAAGTCGAACTTGCTCGAGATATTGTCATACCCTACATTTGTGTGAAGTTATTTCAAAATCCATGGAGAAATGTAGGTGCTAGAGCCATGACAAAGTTTTTCTAAAATTAGCCACAGTGACCTTGACCTTGGGTACAGCACCCTGAAAGTTGAACTTGCTCAAGATATTGTCATGCCCTACATTTGTGTGAAGTTACTTTAAAATCCATTGAGAAATGAAGGTGCTAAAGCCATGATAAAGTTTTTCTAAAAATAGCCACAGTGACTCTGACCTTGGGCGCAGCACCCTGAAAGTCAAAGTTGTTCGAGATATTGTCATGCCCTACATTTGTGTGAAGTTGATTTAAAATCGGTTGAGAAATGTAGGCGCTAGAGTGATGACAAAGTTTTTCTAAAAATAGCCACAGTGACCTTGACCTTGGGTGCAGCACCCTGAAAGTCAAACTTGCTCGAGATATTGTCATGCCCTACATTTGTGTGAAGTTATTTTAAAATCCATGGAGAAATGTAGGTGCTAGAGCGATGACAAAGAGTTTCTAAAAATAGCCACAGTGACCTTGACCTTGAGCGCAAAACCCTGAAAGTCAAACTTGCCCGAGATATTGTGATGCCCTACATTTGTGTGAAGTTATTTCAAAATCCATTGAGAAATGTAGGTGCTAGCGCGCTGACAAAGTTTTTCTAAAAATAGCCACAGTGACCTTGACCTTGGGCGCAGCATCCTGAAAGTCGAACTTGCTCGAGATATTGTCATGCCCTACATTTGTGTGAAGTTACTTTAAAATCCATTGAGAAATGTAGGCGCTAGAGCGATGACAAAGTTTTTCTTAATAAAAAAATGTGATGACATTGTTTTCTCCATTATAACACTATAGGATTTTTTTCAAACGCTCAAGGGCAGCTAACTCCGTAGTCTGTGCTCGAATCCGGCCAAATTTCGAACTCATCCAAGCTCTTATGTATGTCACCATTACCTGCAAGTATGATAAGGATCTAATCAAAAACAGTCGAGAAAAGGTGATGACGCCGTTTTCCCCATTATAACCCTATGGGGGCTATCTGTTGCCATGGAAACCAGAGTTCTGAGCTGATCTGCACCAAAACCTAATGCAGCCTTTCCCCCACCCCAATGATGCTTCAGATAAAATTTGATTGCAATCAGCCCACTGGTTTCTGAGATATTTATGTTTGAAAGTGTTGACGCACGCACGCACGCACCCACCCACCCACGCACGGACGGACGACGGCTCGACTCCCATCCTATAAGCTCACCTCTGAGCCTTCGGCTCAGGTGAGCTAATAAATAAATAAATAAATTATTAGACAGATAAAAAGAAAAATGTGTTTTGACCCCCTCATTATACCCCCGGCATATATGCCGGGGGGTATATAGTGTTCGTCCGATTCCGTTCGTCCGTCTGTCCGTCCTCTGTCCGTCCGCGAGTTAACATTTGCATTAAAGTTTTGTGTCAAAGTTTTTTTAGATCTTATATTATCTAAACCGTATGTTAGATTGGGTTTATATTTTGCATATTGATAGATAATGGTCCAAACTTTTATTCCGTACCACCCCAACCAATGTATGTGACCTACAGGTCAAGGTCATGGACTTAAACTTTTCATGTTAAAGTTTTGCGTTAAAGTTTTTGAGATCTCTATATAGTTGAAACTCTTTGTTGAGTTGGGTTGCTGTTTGGCATGATGATAGATGATGGTCCAAAGTTTTATTCAGTACCATCTCCATCCATGCCTGTGACCTAGAGGTCAAGGTCACAGACTTGGACTTTTCATGTTTAAGTTTTGTGTTAAAGTTTTTAAGATCCTATATCATCCAAACACTATTTTCAGTTTGGATAATATCTCCAAAGTTTTATTTTGTACCATCTTTCACAGGCCTGTGACCTTGGGGTCAAGGTCATGGACATATACATGTACATTTTCAGCTATTTTTATATTAAAGGCCTTATGATCTCATATCATCCAAATCTTTTGTTGGGTTTGGTTTATATTTGGTATGATGATAGGTGCTGGTCTAAAAATTTATTCTATACTCTCCCCACACATACCTTGACTGAAGGTCAAGGTCACAGACTTATGCTTTTCCATGTTAAAGTTTTGTGTTAAATTCATATTCTTTGCTTATTTTCCCCATCTTCTTGAATAGGATCTTTTGATATGTGACTGTTTACCTCAAGGTTGCAATGGTTTATATCATCTGGATGCTGCTGCTGACATAGGTTAAACAGCTGCATCAATGTACTGTTTTCATATATTTCAGAAATACATCAGTGGAATCTTTTGATATGTTACTCCGTTTACTTCTAGCTTGCAGCAGATTAGTTGTGCTGCTGCTGACCAAAGACAAGGGCACTGACTTTAAAATTTGTGTTAGTGTTTAAAGTTTAGTATCATTAGGCGGTGGCGCTGGCCGGGGTATACGTGAGCACCTGCTCACTTGCTCTAGTTTATTCTCTATTCATTTCTATCTCATAACCATGCATGATCACTAGGACACCCTACATGAATCTGCATAATCCCCCTTTCACCTAGTCCTGTTTTCAGCTGCCCAAAGTCCATTCTTGTCAACCCTTTAATATTGTCTTTCCACCTCTTCTTTTGTCAACCTCTTCTTCTTTTTTACTTTCACTGTTTCCTGTAGACTAATCTGTGCTAATGTAGCAGGGGCGGATCCAGGAATTTTGGATAGGGGGTTCAAATTAGTTGAGGGGGTTCGATTTATGCAGTTTGACCATTTTTTCCTGAAAATCCCCATGAAAATAAGATAATTTGGGCTGAGAAGGGGGTTCGTTTGAACCCCCAAACCCCCTCTGGATCTGCCACTGTGTAGAAGATCTTGAGATGAGGTGATACTATTTTAGTTTTTGTTTCTTGACCATGTTAAGGAGTTCAATATGTTCTCCAATTGGCTGCTGGGATCTTTCTGTGAACATTTTTTTACTGGTCCTAGTAAGAGATGTTCATTAACCTTCAGCAGTATTTCATCTCAAGGCTTAGGTTATTTTCTCTAATTCTTCTGTCATGATCCATTTTTCACAAACAAACAACATATAGAGCGAAATCTGGTGACATCATACCCTGGTAAATAAATACAGAGTTGTCTATCTCACTGCAAGGATACTGCAGATCTTATTCAATAGAAAAGAGTGGATATGTTGGCAGTTTAAACCTGTGGTATAGCTGCAAATTAAAGCAATGTCTTTCCCAAACTGACATCAATTTTCCATAAATAATATATACCCTGTCAGTGATTTCTTATGCCATCATATGATTTCTGTTTTGCTAAAATTAGAAAATTTTATCATATGACGTCGCATCTGAAAGTGTAATAAAGCTATGCATTAAATACGATAATCCACTAGTGGATTAAATATGCAAATTACATCGTAACATTATACGTTGACGTCCATTAAAACGTGGCGTTTTCTAATGGTGAAATCGTGACGTTTTAGTGCAAATTTTGCTGATAAAATGCGATTTTAGTGTCATATGATAAATAGAATCTTGCATTCGTGCTCCTGTATTATTGAATTTATTTAACTCGTTGGGGAAAACCGATAAGATGCTCGGCAAAGCCTCGCATCTTATCTTTTTCCCCAACTCGTTTAATAAATTCAATAATACACGAGCACTCATGTAAGATCCTCTATTTACTAAATTCTGCAATGGTGTTTGCAAGGTACTGAAATAAAATCGTAAATTATCTCAGTATTTTTCCAGAAAAGATAACTTACAAACCAACACAATGAAATGTTAAAAAACAATTTTGCATTATTTGACAGAATTTCAATCATTTTGGCTGCTAAATACGCATCATTTTGGAGTTTTTGTCTCCATTTCAGACTTATACCCCCACTAATATAGATAGCTCTTGAGCAATACCTTCTCTGTGATGTCAAGGCACAAACTCTAAAGAAATATGGATATAATAAGGGACCACATCAGTTTCACCTTTGTTCCAAAATTATGCAACAAATAATATAGAGAAGAAATAGCGTATTGGTAATTAATTGCTTGTACAGGTATAGCATTTTCATTAGCACATTACATTGGTAAAATACTGAGAGGCAAAGGAAGTATACACTTTTTGGGTGTATGTTCTGTTGTTTTTTGTTATAACAGCCCTCTGGCCGAACTATCTCTCTGGTGTGTTGCTGGTTTCCCTGGTATTCTTCTTCCCCTATATTGAGAATGATAACTATGATATTTTTATATGGAAATCTTATTTGAGCGACTCTTATGGGGCAGCATGCATGCGGCAATTGAGCATGATGCATGCGGCCTGTCTTAATGTATCTTATTTTAGCTAGATGCTGCTTTTTTTTATTTTTCGGTGTGATATATATTTAATGTGTATGCATTCGGCGATTGAGCATGATGCATGTACTGTGCTGCATTTACTTAATTATATATATATGTTCTTACGACTTTTGTAGGTTCATCTTACATGTATTTCAGTTTTCCCTTGTTTTATTTCAGCATGTTTTACTGTTTTGTTATCTCAGTCAGTGCATGTGATTTGATTTCTATGTGCTATGATAATTTTATAAGTTCAACTTAAAAACATATTAGAATTGATGTGTATATCTGTGATAACCCTTGTTCTTACTGTGATGCATTGTTACTTTTATTGTGTATAGTTTTTCTCTTGGTTTGTCGGTAAAATAGCCTTAATGGCTAATGTTGTATAGGTTGTAAAGCTAAAAACTGACGTTAAATAAAGTTTCTTGTATCTTGTATCTCTTTCCCAAGTAGAAACTCTCAAGTATATTAGTAGTGTAGCACGATATGTCAGGTTTGGTTTTTTTTTTAAGATTTTTTTCTTTACTTTTTTTCAGGTCACATAATTTGGTAATTTGAAAATATTAACAAGAGTTCAGTTTTTTTTTCAAATCTTTTTGAACTGTTGATAAATTCCTCCAACGCTTCATTGAGTATTTCTCTGTATTGATTATACAGGTCCTTCTCTAAAAATAGGCTTAAGTATTGAGAATTCACAAATTCCTGTATGCTGAAATAATCTCGTTCTGATCGTCTCTCTACATTCTTCATATCTGTTACAAACTTCTAGAAAATGACTCACACTCTCTGGGTCTCCAAAGGTACAGATGAGGGGAGTCTTTCAAGCCAAGATGAGGGGAGTCTTTCAAGCCAATCTTGTGCAGGTATTCATTGGGGAAACAATACCCTGTTCTCAGCTGACTGATTACCCTTTAAATCTTGATGTTTTCTACTGGCTTTGCTCAAGTCCTCACTGAATTTTTCAAGTCAAATATATGTCTACCTGTTGAGGCTGCACTCCAGCCAAACATATGTCTACCTGTTGAGGCTGCACCCAGAGAAACAAGGTACGAAATTGTGTGCCTGTACGAATCGTGATTGCACAGTGCACGAATTAATAATTATAACTATGGCATGTTGAATAATATGGGAGATTAAAGTACGAATGCAATTACATCTTTATAGAATCGAAAAGCCATTGATCCTGTCTTTCATCCATGACAGTGTAAATTTGGAAGAATTGGATGCTTTCAAAGTGTCTCTGAATCTTGGGTTGAAAAATGCCAATGTTTGGGTTTACTCGATTAAACGAGAGAAGGTGCAACTAAAAGCCAGCCAATATATAGGGTAAGACTCGGTGCAACGCATCACCGAAATAATGCACCAAGTGTGATATAACATTAAGGAAAACAAGAAACATCTTTAAAAAAAGATAATTGTCGAAGATGAAATTCGTTTTTAAAGAACAACTTTTTAGTCATGTCAGGACGGATCCATCGCTTCCTGGGTATTATCGGGCTGATATGCAAGGTCTTAGAGACCATATGCTTGCCTTTGCAGACCGTTTCATGTCGCAGAACTTTGCTCACGTTGATGTTAATGAGATGTGGATTGAGTTTAAGACGGTCTTACTAAATGCAGTAAACAAGTTTATTCCTTCTAAAATGACGAAAGGAAAACTTGGCTATCCATGGATAGATGCACGCATTAGGGCATTGATTAGGAAAAAAGAAAAATTGTACCACAAAGCTCGCAGGGCAGATAACGAGTCCCTGAAGAGTCGTTATAAACGACTCAGAGCTCATGTCCAAAAAGAAATGCGTGATGCCTATTGGAGGTATGTTTCAGATATCTTCAATCCCTCAGATACAGACACTAATATAGAAGACTGTATCCAAAATGATCGGCTGAAAAAGTTTTGGTCCTTTATGAAAAACTTAAGAAAGGATTCCACGGGTGTGGCCTGTTTAAGGGAAAATGGCATGTTGAAAACTGCTAATAAGGACAAAGCAGACATATTTAACAGACAGTTCGAGTCTGTATACACCCGGGAACAAGTAGGTGACCCCCCATCGAAAGGACCAACCCCCTACCCAGATATTGAAGACTTATACATTGACCCTAATGGGGTCAAAAAACTACTAGACCGTCTTAACCCCCATAAATCTTCAGGTCCAGACGACCTAAGTGCACGTGTGTTAAAAGAATGCAGTGCTGAAATTGCCCCGGTCCTTGCCTGCATTTTCAACCAGTCCTTGGCCCAGTCTAGAGTACCTGATGACTGGCTGCAAGCTAATGTGGCTCCCATTTACAAAAAGGGAGAAAAATATGACCCTGCCAATTACAGGCCGGTCTCCTTGACTTGTATTTGCTGTAAGTCTCTTGAGCACATTCTCGTGAGCAAAATCATGCAACATCTATCGGACCATAAGATTTTAGTTGAGTCTCAGCATGGCTTCAGAAGTGGTAGGTCATGCGAGACTCAACTGGTCCAGTTCATTCATGATTTGCAGGCAAACCTAGACAGAGCCAATAATAAAGGTCACAAACAAACAGACCTCATTATTATGGACTTTGCCAAGGCTTTTGATAAGGTCCCCCATAGACGATTGATTTATAAACTGGAGTATTATGGTATCCGAAATGATATCCTCCGGTGGATCTCTGCCTGGCTATCTGGAAGGACACAAAAAGTTGTCCTGGATGGTGTCTGTTCAGACCCTCTCCCCGTGTTGTCTGGCGTCCCCCAGGGTTCTGTTTTAGGGCCCATCCTGTTCTTAATCTTTATTAATGACCTGCCAGACAACATAAGCTCCACAGTCCGCCTTTTTGCTGATGACTATGTACTCTATAGAAATATTAGACGGTCCGAAGACCAACAGATACTCCAAGATGATTTAGATAAATTGGCACTTTGGGAAGAGGCATGGCTCATGAAATTTAATGTTGCCAAATGTCACTCTATGAGGGTGACTAGGCATCCCCCTCCAAAGCAAATAATCCATGGTTATTCATTGCATAACCAAGTCCTAGAGAATGTATCGTCAGCCAAATATTTAGGAGTTGAAATTACGGATGACCTCGAGTGGGGTCAGCACATTAATGAAATTACCAGTAAGGCTACTAAGACTTTGGGTTTCCTTCGTAGAAACTTGACTTTTGCATCGAAGGAAATCAAGGCTGCTGCATATAAAACTCTGGTCCGGCCCAAATTAGAATATGCAGCGCCAGTTTGGATGCCCCATCACCAAGTTGATATTAACAGAATAGAAAAAGTACAGAGGACTGCTGCCCGTTGGACCTGTAGGCGCTGGCGCAATCAAAGTCATGTGGGAGAAATGTTAGAAGAACTCCAATGGCCAGACCTGCAGGAAAGACGACAGCAGGCTTCTCTGTCTCTATTCTACAAAATTCATAATAATCTTGCCATTGTAGATAAGAATAAGTACCTATCTGAGGTCGGTGAAGGGAGCAGGAGAACTAGGTCCCACCCATTCCAGTACCACCGTCCAAACGCTTACACGGACGGTTTTAAGAATTCTTTTTTCCCCAGGACAATTGCAACTTGGAATGGCCTTACAACCGAAGCTGTCTCTTCGGAGACAGTTGATGGGTTTAAGGCCAAAATTTAATATCCTAGGGTAGAGCAGGGGTTAGGCATGGGATGCCTGCCCCTGAGGACTTCTTGTAAATAGTTTTAATCTGCTGGTGGCTATGTCACAAATTCATTTATTTATTTATTTATTTTTTTTTGTGACAACTTATGCGCCACACCAAAAACCTGTCATCATGGTCAAAATTGACCGAGGACAGTATCGATAGAAAGAAAGAAAGAAAATCAGTACTTGTGTAAAGTAAATGTGTCTTGTTCAAGGACAAACATGAATTCCCGAGTGAGGATTATCGTGATCAGCCTTGGTCGAGTTCGATTACAACTATTGTCTGGCGATAGTATGTCATGGAAGAAGCGGGTCAACTCGGCCTGCTTTCTGTAAGCCTGGGGTCTTCACGGCTCCTGGGTCAACTCGGCCGCCATTCAACTCATCCGGGTCAATTCGGCCTGCTGTCATTTGCATCCTCGCCCCAACCTACGAAGATGGGCTGCGCCAGGAATGAACGGAAACACAATAAACGAACAGAGTTTGTTGGGTTGTTGATTTAATAAGAAGTCCTTCAAAATGGTGGACAAAACATGAATTAATATAAAGGACAACCCAATAATCCCTCAACGGATAACTGCAACTGCAGCTAGACTATGGTAACGGGACGTTTCGGGCCTACAATAATACAATGGCGCTGGGATAGCCGGACCAAGGTGCAGGGCAATTATATTTTAATTGTTTCCATAGTGCCGGAGTTTTAAGATTGGGGTCCTTTACCCTGTGAGATTTTCTGTAGTATAGGGTCGAAATAAGAGCAAGGTTGTTACCATCAGCTAATCATCACAGGTCTCTGAAATGTAAAAATTCCGTTTCTGTAGGTGGTGGTTGTGGATACAAATGACTGGCGCATAGATATATAACCATGCGGCACCATGGCCATAACTGATCGCATCAGCCAACCAACCACTCCATTGTCATAAAGCTGTCAATGATTCCCTAACAGTCGGCCTCAACACGATTCAAATTTTAACGGTTCTGGTAAGTCAGAGGTCCTGGGTTCCAATCCCGGTCTGGCCACATACTTTCGTTTCTCCTTCCGCTGATTCAAGAAGGGCAGTTGTCAGTTAATGGCGAAAGTATGTGCACTTAGTACTGGTTAACCGCTTAGGAGGTCTAAGCCTGCCCAGGAATAGTGTGGTTAGGTTAACTGACCGTCCCGACATGACCTTAGTTGTTTACCGTGGACGTTAAGCATCAAATCAACCAACCAACCAACCAACCAACATTAACGGTTCTGAATTGTCCCCTTTTTCTGTACCTGTATCATTGTAAGAGGTTTCCAGTTCAGGCTATTCATGAACATGTTGATGGCAAATAGGAAATTTATCAGAAGCTAAAAATGCGTACATTATATCGCTTATGCCTGTTGCAATGTGTATGCGTTAATATTACTCACCTACAATACCAGCTTTTACATACATAACACGGTCAGTTGTACATAAAAGCCACACACACGGATAGATGGGATACTTTTTTTTCAGTAAATGTGATGAGTGATAACGGGAAAAATCGTTAAAAGCGCATGTTTCTAAATTAAAACAATGAATTTGAACTTCGCTATTTTTTTACAGATACACAGATCCGCCCATTCCGGCATAAGCGCAGTCTGATCAGTCTATCCTCAGCATGAAAGATGTCTGCATCATGAAGAATATATATGCCGAAAAAGACTGATCAGACCCCAAGAATGCACCGGCTCTGGATAGTGTGCCGGCTGCTTTGACTAGTCAGATTATGCGATGCCCTAAGGCCTATTTTTCGCGACGCCGCTGCATGATTTTGGAAAAAGCTAATGCTTGTAAACTGAGCTATAAATATACTCTGTTTCTTACACCGGTTTTGATATATTTTTAAGGATGCAAAACCAAATATTTTGCATTAGGGACGAGTCATTTATTGTCAGGTGGGAGGGCCGGGTACATTTAGGGGGGGGTCAGATTTTTTTTGGGCGATGTACTTGGGGGGGGGGGGGGGGGGGGGGGTCAGAAATAAAAAAGTCAAGGAGCAGGGGGGGGGGGTCATATACTTTATTTGGCATATGGGGGGGGGTCAGAATTCTTCCATCAGTCTTCTTTTTTTAAAAAAATGCCTCAGCTTCTGGGGGGGAAAGCCCCCCCTGACGCCCCATTATTTATATTCTTGTAAACTTAAACTCAAGCTTAGGGACGTTTATAGAAATGACACACAAAACTTGGGCACTTCATATCACAACAAGAAATATCTTTTAAAAAAAAGATATAAGACGAAGTGAAAGAAGACATATTTGAAACAAATAAAATTTTTCTTTTTTATTTCTGTTGAAATTGCCCATTTCCTATTTGGAATTTCAGAATTTCCCCATATATGTCTTGTACATCTCTCTATTTGTAATTTTCAGATCTCCCTACCAAAATACAAGAATTCCCTTCTTTGTTTAATCATTCACCCTATTTGAAAAAAAAGTAGAGGAAACTCTCCCTATTTTTCTTCTCAGCTGTATCACATGTCTGATATTATTATTGAATAGCAGTATCCTTAAGTTGGGGTTATCCACTATGGCGAGAAACCAAACTGGTCCGTAAATTATTGACATTCTTCGGTACATTCCGATATGCTTCCGATGATACAGTACTGTATTTTACCCGGTTCAGTACAGCCGGGTGTGTAATTTTACCGGAACGGACCGGAATGGACTGAATTACCGGAACGGACACCGTAACGGACCAGTTTTCCCCTATCTTCAGTAGATATTTGTAATATTTTTTATTAAATAACTCTTATTTAATATTAATACATATTCTGTATGCCATCTAGCGCAAATCAATTAGAGATATTAGTCAAAATACTCTTTGAGTATTTTGCGCCATGGGTAGGCCTCTTAATACCCCACGCATATACGTTTCATCTTAAAATCATATAATCTTATACAAAAATCTGGTTATCTTTCTTCCAAGACTTGGAGCGAATGAAAAACACAAAAATTCCCGAATTTTTGTTCCATAGTATCATGACCAACATTTCAGCCATAGAAAATATGTAGAGCTATATGTATCAAGTCGATGGATGAAATCAGGGGTTGCAAGTTAAGATAATACATGTTAGTCATAGGTAGGGCCTTGAATTAATCTGCGCGTGTAGATTGTATCAAAATATCTCAAAAATCGGCTGGAAATATGAATAATAAGGATCCGTTCCGGTCCGACCCGGTAATTAGGTCCGTTCCGGTAAATTTACGCACCGAGTACAGCCTTTGGAAGGAAAAGAACTACTTTTTTACTACGAAAGACTTTTCGCACCATAGAATCATTTTTTTCTCCAGCCATCGGCATTTGCGTTTCTCGCGTTCTGCTTAACTCTATCAATCATTACAGCGTTAAAGTGAAAAACATATTTAAAACTAAATGCAAAGTGCAAATAATAACATTTTTAATGTAACTAAATCTTCTGACAGGTGAATAACAATTCCATGACATATGCTCTCTTCCATATAGAGATCAAGTCAAGTTTTGGCGCCAACGATGATTTTATTAGACTTTGTCTAAAAAGATATTTTTCATAAATTTGCTTGTAAGACACTCTGCAATTGTCTATAAAATTATGTCGAGCAGATGATTTTGTTCTGGATTAAATCTAATGCCTGCATTTGTGATATCAGCTCTCCAGTTGCCTTGTCATCAGCAAAGCTATTGTGGCTTCTGGGGGCACATTCTGGGGGCTGTGCCCCCAGACCCCCTCCATTACTATTATTAACAGTTTTATTGAACATTCAACAACAGATTTCTGGATGGCCATTATGCAGGAAAAGTGCAAAATATCAAAATATGCTGACAAAATTAAAGACCATTATCAACCTGTCATTAAG
>CAXDIV010000101.1:0-32105 GCA_963989385.1 Ctena decussata
CAAGCTGTCTCTTGTATTTTTTGTGGGATGCCTTCTGAAAGGGTACGTTTGATATTGGGGGGGGGGGGGGGGGGGGGTGGCGGGGGGCATCGTCCGGGACAGAATTCTTTAGAAGGGCGAGTGGTCTCAGAATGTGGGGCGCGTTGTCTTGGGGGAAGTTGTCTGGGGGAGTTGTCTCAGAATGTGGGCGAGTTGTCACCTGAAGGAGGGGCGACTTGTCTTGGGGCGAGATTTTTGTGGGGCGAGTTGTCTTGGGGCGAGTTGTCCGTAATTCGACTAAAGCATGTAGGTTTCACTTGAAATATTTATTATCATTCCGCTTGCTCTTTCTTGTTCCACTATTAAAAAAACAGCCGGTCAATCACTCAATGTTTTTCGTTTGTCAAACTTTGTGGTTTACTCGAGTACCAGTGTGTTTGTTTTGCTTCTCTCGTTCGTTGTGTAGCCTAAATTCAGAGCCCAAAAAATCTGAAAAAATCACAGGCAGGCAGACTTACGCAAAATCTTAATAAATGCACAGTATGCTAAATGATTACAAACTTTACTGTACCATAAATGAAGAAACAGTTGGTCTCCTCAACTGGCTCAAGTCGATCCAGCAGAAAAATGTTCGTGTGTTGACAAACGCACGTGCTGTAAAAATGACCAACTTCATTATCGATTTTCAACGTAAATAGACTTTCTCCCGTAGATATACCTCGCTGAAAGACGGTCGAATGTATGAACTACGGTTCAGTTATAATGGCATCTAATTTGGTTTTTGGGACAATTTTCTTTGCAAAATAACTTTGGGGTACTGTCTTAGGGTTTTAATTTTCTGAAAAACGGTTGTCAAATTGTGATCGTTGTTTTGGGTGTGCAAACTGCATTGAGGTACCGATATGCATCTGATTTCAATAATAAAACATAAAGATTTCATTGTGATCTGGTCCGTCAGAAAACCACGACTGCATATCTTTTCAAATGAGCATTATTTTGGGGCTGTTTCTGACAAAAATTTCCCGCCATTTTTCTCCGGCGAAAAAGGGATTACTTTTTTGTGCGTAGACGACCATTCAGAAAATGAATTACTCAAATGTGATGAGTCTGCGTTCCCACTGTGATGACGTCGGACATAAACATAAATCTTCTGGCGGCGTCCGCCTCAAAAGAGTCCATTAAAAACGTCGCAATATCCATGCAATTTGATTAAATATAATGTTAGAATCGAAATAATTTTCCTTACCGATAAATTATCGCAGATTAACACGTGTGTTGTCGGGCAGATACGAAAATTTATTCACTGCGGCCGTCGTGAATTAATATTGCGTGATCTGTCCTCCAACATGTGTTAATCGGCGATAATTTACGGGTAAGGAAACATTATTTCTTAATTCTCTCTCAAATTCCAATTTAAACAAGTTTAATGATAATTATAATAATTCTAAATGCTTTCAATAGAATGCCGAATTACACCCTTTCTAAATGTTTCCGCTTTAAGCCTTCTTCAGTAAAATGGAACCTGAGTTAGATTTATATTTTAGCAGCCATTAGGCTACATGTCTACTGTAATGGCGGCTAAAATGTAATTCTCTCTCAAGTTTCATTTTACAGACAAGGCTTAAACCCGATATATTAGAAAGAGTGGAAATCAACACTCAGTAAATGCATTTCATTCACTATCAGTATTATAGCTGTGAAGAACTACCCAGCAGGCACATGATGTTGAAATGACGTCATATTGACGTCGATGCGACGTAATGACGTCGCATCGACGTCACTACGACGTCATTACGATGTCATGTGCCCGCTGGGTAACGTGACTCCACGCTGGTACTGTGTAAGAAATTTACATTTAAATTTACAAGAAAAACTGTAGAAAAATTAATACGGCCATTCGATGGTCCGAAAACGTTATGATTAACGTTGTTACCATGGTTTTAGGGAGCGAAGCATCCACAATTTCAAAATAAGACCACCAAATGGTGTTTTTCTTCAAATTCACCTAAAATACACCATTGTGCATAACGAGAATGTCACTGGGTACCTGAGAAATAAAATTTCGTGGAAGCAAAATATCTATCCGTCGGAACTGGTAAAATGGGCAAATACATGTAGGTCATACATTAAAATAAACGAAGTCAACTGTTCTATTTGCTATTGATATTTATCAGCGGATATTCCTTGGAACGAGGAATCGACATACCACATATCTGTTTATACAGATATTATCCGGTTACATTACCTCGCAGAATAGGCATTGTTTAACTGTTTTAAGCCCAGTTTTCAGTATCTTTCAGTCTGAATATGATATAACAACGAACTCTGTGCTATACATGTATCAGGGAGTTCCCCAGACAATTAAGGCATGTCGCTTCCAACATGCCTTCCCCTTCAGATTGCCTTTGCAACATGCCTTAATTTCCAATGTAAATGTATTAAAGGCTGTTATTTTCAATTCTTAGCCAGTAAAGTTGTTTAAATGCATTAAGGATCATCAGTAAATTATTTGTAATGTAAATTAAGACTAATTTTGACAAAATATTGGCATATTAAGGATTTTAAGAATTGATCTAATTGTCAAAATCTGATTTTCGTGCTAAAAGCAACATGCTTCTGAAATTTCTGGGGAGAACACTGAATGTATGTTATTATGACCTGTGACCTGTAACCTGTAAGTGTTGACAAGAATGTCCATGAAAAATATTTCATGACAACTTTGTTTAATAATGGAGAAAACGTCGAACTATACCGGAACAGGTTACTCGATGGTGCGTCCGAACTAGTCGAACAACTGCACTTTAGCCCAATGAAGTGGCGTACTGAAAAATGAGAAACTGCAATTCGCCGACAAAGAAATTATAAACTCCATTCTGTTTGGCATTTGCAGAATTTATCACATTAGAGAGTTCAAAAAAAGAAAAAAAAAAAAGAAAAAAACACGCCTATTTTAAATAGGTAAACATCCTTCCATTAACTGTAAGGTCAAATCACGGACATTGCACACGTGGGATTTTGTTTGTGAGACTATGTCACGTGCTAACTTGTCCTTGCATTGGACAGTTATACACTATCATGTGTCTTTGAGTGACATTCTGACATTTTTCCGGGGGGGGGGGGGGGGGGGGGGAGGGGGGGGGAAGAGGGAGAAAACACTATCTGACATGACAGAAGCAACAATGGCTGTTGTACTTTATGGATACCTCCTGTGTAAGAATGACATAAAATAGAGAAGAAAAATGTTAACAATTAATAAAAGTAAAAAAAATCTGAATTTCCTTGCATGAGTTCGTATAGGTAAAAAATTAAGGTTGGCAAAGTTTCATAAACAAAATATTAGTAGTAAAGAAATTAAATCGATTTTTTGCCCTTCACTTTTTTTGCAAACGACCTATGACCCATGATGTACTAGACCTCGGGGTCAGGCAACCACATTCGGCTCACTTGGTATTTTCCTTTGCAGCACTGATGGAAATGGCGATATCTCTGAAAAAAGCCATGCGATGACTCACCTCAATTAAGACATTTTCAGGCCCGGATCCAGACCACCACGTACTGGTGGAGTTTGGATAACTGGTGGGCCTAGGAGGTGGCGAGATGCATGTGTGTGTGGTGGGGCAGTGGGGCTAGAAAATATATGACAGAATTAGATACCAATTTAATGAGAATTTTTGATGGTGTTTATTGCCTTGAAATATATGTTGTGATATCTCATTATAATCGCCTCTGCTCGGCGAAGCGATTCTAATGAGATGTCACAGCATATATTTTAGTCTAACCACATGGATAAAGTATCTCAAACTGTCATCAGATACGCCTTATTATCTGGAGGCCTACATATTATACATAACGCAGAGTCCCAGATGGAGGAGCTAAAGCCCCGAAGCCCACCCCCCTGGATCCGGGGTTGCGATTTTATATGCGTGTGCAAGATGTTGCTAGGCAGCCATTGCCAACAGGTCCCAATGAGTAGGTCGTATAACAACACATTTGAATAATCTTCCTTCAAGGGGCGTGGCATCACAAGTGCCATCACCAATGGAGTCATGCACGTGATATAACAGAAAACGTAGGGTAGTATCTGGGCCGTGTATGCCAAATCACAGGCCAAGTTGAACCTGGTTAATACTTCTGTTGCTCTCAAGTGCTTCAAACGTACACACGCTTTCATCACCAGATTATAGCAGGCTCACTGATGAAGCTTGAGTAGCCAAAACTTCGAAGTCTGGCCCATTTTCATTCTTTCAACTGTATTCTTTGACCTTGAAGGAACTCTTTTAGGTTTGAATTTAAATTAAATTAAAATCTTAAAGAGTTCCTTCGACAGCAGAGAACTCTGATCGCAAAGGACAAAAATAGAATATAATCTGCACTATGGATGATGTACGGGGGAGACGTTTTACGGCCGCCAGATATTGACTTTTAATGGGAAAATTAAAAACTTGCATTTAATGCTATGTCTTTGCAGATATTTTCACAAAAGGCTTAAAGCGATACTCCTTGAAGGGTCTTCCACCAATCGCATGAAATGTATGCAAATTGCACACTTTGGCTTGTAACCATGACAACTGACTCGTTCAAATTACAAAAAATGTTAAAAAATCATTATAAAACTTTGCAATCGGTAAGGCTTAAACTTAATAAAATAGCTCTTTGTACTCACTTCTGTACAAATGCAGATTTTCATGGCAATTGCCCTAGCAATTTGGTTGCTATGGGAACTTAAAAGTTGCTATTAACCTGAAATGGCAAATTGAAAAGTTGCATTTATTGCTATGTTACTACAGTTATATTTTAGTAAAGCTTTTACAGAAATGCTTCTGGAGCAGTTTTTTACCAAGCACATGAAATTTATGCAAATTGCACGATCGGATTGGTTGCTATGGTAACTTGAGGGTTCAAACTAGACTCAAAATTCATTTTATAAAAACACTGATGTCGATACAGCTCAAACTTTAGAGCAAAAATTTAGTACCAGTCCTTGTTAAGAATACCGTTTTTCGTGGCAATTACTTCAGTAGTTTGGTTGCTATGGGGACCGAAACTTGCCATAGATCTATAATGGGAAAAACGAAAATTTGCAATTATTGCCATGTCACTGCAGATATTTTGACAAAGCTTTACAAAGTTGTTCCTGAAATAGTCCTCTAATAAGTTAACAGCCACATGAAGTCTATGCAAATTGCACAATTTGACTGGTTGCCTTGGAAACCGAATGGCTATAAAATATACTAAGATTGAAAAATAGACATACCCCCTTCCCCACCAAGAACTGTGTGGCCGAGCAAGCTCAACCTTTACAGGAATTATCTTAGTACTAGTCTTTATAGAAATACCTTTTATTTTCATGGTAATTGCTCTAGTAGTTTGGCTGTTAAGGTAACTTAAAGTTGCCATAGACCTGTGTTTTAGTCGAACTTTATCAGACTTACCGCATAAGCTCTCAGGCGAGTCCGATATTTGACTACCGGTATAATGTACATTCTTTCCTTTGAGTGCTTATATGAGTCGTGGCATGACAAAACCAACAAAGTGGTATGTGCACCACGCGAAGACTCAGATCGGCCTGAGCAGTCGCCCAATCAGATTAGAGTCTTCGCTTTGCGCTTAAAATATAGCTAAGGGTCTAAGCTAGCTCCATGCGGACAACGAAGACTCTGAGCAGACTGGGCTCTGATCATCTTGCCACTTTGTTGGTTTTGTCGTGCAGCGGCTCAACTAAAGTCCATGTTTTACCTTGTCGCGGGCAAAGCGACATTATTTTTAATGTTTGCTAGGACATGTAGGACAAGCATAAATTCTAGGACAAATCCGAAATTCGGCCCTATTGTTCTGTTCGCCTTAGAATTACGCTTGAGTGCTGAGGATAAATGAACTTGGAGTGAGCTACATGATCCTCCGCTCTGCAGGCACATTTTTGAGGGCTAGGTTTTTCTTCGTTTTAAAACGTGGCAAAGCGGCAGTATACGTTGTAAAACGTAGTGAATACGTATATAAATGTAGCTAAATACGTGGGCTAGTTACGTTTTATTTAGAATGTTTAACTAAAAAATGGCATTTTGATATGCTTGCCGTATACCTAGTAAAACGTAGCAACACGTAGTTAAACGTGGTCAAACGTACTAAAACGTAGTCGAAACGCATTAAATACGTACAAAAACGTAACAAGAATAACCTAGGACTCCTCTAAGCCTCAGTCTCACTGTCATGTATTGAGGACTAAGTTTTTCTACGTATTCAAAAATTACCAAAACGGGAATATGCGTATAAAGACGTAGTGAATACGTATTATATACGGATATATACAGCTACATACGTGGCATAGCTAAGTTTGAATTGGAAATTCAACTTAAAGGTAGCATTTCGAAATACTTACTGTATGCGTAGTAAAAACGTATTGAAACGTAGTCTAAACGTACAAGAACGTAGTTGAAACGTTACAAATACGTGCAATACGTAGCCATATGTGAAGGTCCTCTACGTACTTCTACGCATTATATAACCTTTTCCCACGTCTTAGTACGTTTTGTGAAATAAACGAACAATTCCCTTTTCCTTACAGGATTTTCAGGCTCCTAGAACTTTACAGATCTATGCAATAGAAGATTCGCAGGTAGCACATTCACGATCATTTTTACTTCTAAGAATAATGGTATAGACTTCCAAAGCCCAACGCTACAACCTGCGAATATGGAAAAAGGAAAAGAAAGAACATTTCCTTTTTCCTTATTCGATTTTGAGACTCATAGAACTTTGCGGATCTGTGCAATAGAAGATTCGCATGTAGCACATTCATGATCATGTGTACTTCTCAGGATAATGGAATAGACTTCCAAAGCTCAACGGTACAAACTGCGAATAAGGAAATAGGAAATGAACGAACAATTCCTTTTTCCTTATTCGATTTCGAGACTCATAGAACTTTGCGGATCTGTGCAATAGAAGATTTGCATATAGCACATTCATGATCATTTTTACTTCTTAAAATAATGGTTTACATTTCCAAAGCTCAGCGGTACAAACTGCGAATAAGGAAAAAGGAAATGAACGAAAAATTCTTTTTCCTTATTCGATTTTCAGGCTCATATAACTTTGCAGATCTGTGCAAAATTGGCTTCGCATATAGCACATTCATGATCATTTTTACTTCTAAGAATAAGGGTATAGATTTCCAAAGCTCAACGATACAAACTGCGAATAAGGAAAAAGGAACTGAACGAACAATTCCTTTTCCCTTTTTCGATTTTGAGACTCATAGAACTTTGCGGATCTGTGCAATAGAAGATTTGTATATAGCACATTCATGATCATTTTTATTTCTAAGAATAATGGTATTGATTTCGAAAGCTCAACCTACAAACTGCGAATAAGGAAAAAGGAAATGAACGAAAAAATCCTTTTTCCTTATTCGATTTTCAGATTGATAATAATGGATACGAACGTTAGGGTCGACGTAATTGTGGACGGACGGATGGACAGACGGACTGGCGGATAGACTGACCTACGGACGGACGGACGGAAAAGTGAACTCCTATAGCTCATCTTCCTTAAGCAGAGGTGCGACAAAATGATCGTGAATGCGCTATATGTGAATGCTGTATTGCATAGCATCACTAAGTCTATCGACCTCAAAATCGAATAAGGAAAAAAGAAATTTTGATTCATTTCCTTTTCCCTTATTCGCAGTTTGTACCATTGAGCTTTGGAAGTCTATACAATTATTCTTAGAAGTAAAAATGATCATGAATGTGCTATATGCGACTCTTCTATCGCACAGATCCGCAAAGTTCTATGAGTTTGAAAATCGAATAAGGAAAAAGGAATTTTTCGTTCATTTCCTTTTTCCTTATTCGCAGTTTGTACCGCTCAGCTTTGGAAGTCTATACCATTATTCTTAGAAGTAAAAATGATCATGAATGTGCTACATGCGAATCTTCTATTGCACAAATCTGCAAAGTTCTAGGAGCCTGAAAATCGAATAAGGAAAAAGGAATTGTCCGTTTATTTCCTTTTTCCTTATTCACAGTTTGTACCGTTGAGCTTTGGAAATCTATACCATTATTCTTAGAAGTTAAAATGATCATGAATGTGCTATATGCGAAGCTTCTATTGTACAGATCTGCAAAGTTCTATGAGCCTGAAAATCGAATAAGGAAATGGAATTTTTCGGTCATTTTCTTTTTCCTTATTAGCAGTTTGTAACGTTGAGCTTTGGAAATCTATACCATTATTCTTAGAAGTAAAAATGATCATGAATGTGCTATATGCAAATCTTCTATTGCACAGATCTGCAAAGTTCTAGGAGACTGAAAATAGAATAAGGAAAAAGGTATTGTTCGTTCATTTCCTTTTTCCTTATTCGCAGTTTGTACCGCTCAGCCTTGGAAGTGAATACCATTCTTCTTAGAAGTAGAAATGATCATGAATGTGCTACATGCGAATCTTTTATTGCACAGATCTGCAAAGTTCTAGAAGACTGAAAATAGAATAAAGAAAAAGGTATTGTTCGTTCATTTCCTTTTTACTTATTCGCAGTTTGTACCGCTCAGCCGTGGAAGTGAATACCATTATTCTTAGAAGTAGAAATGATCATGAATGAGCTACATGCGAATCTTTTATTGCACAGATCTGCAAAGTTCTATGAGCTTGAAAATCGAATAAGGAAAAGGGAATTTTCCGTTCATTTCCTTTTTCCTTATTCGCAGTTTGTACCGTTGAACTTTTGAAATTTATACCATTATTCTTAGAAGTAAAAATGATAAGTGAAAGTGGTATTATGCAAATCTTCTATTGCACAGATCCGCAAAGTTCTATGAGTCTCAAAATCAAATAAGGAAAAATGAATTGTTCGTTCATTTCCTTTTTCCTTATTCGCAGTTTGTAACGTTGAGCTTTTGAAATCTATACCATTATTCTTCGAAGTAAAAATGATCATGAATGTGCTATATATATGAATCCTCTATTGCACAGATCCGCAGAGTTCTATGAGTTTGAAATGCGAACAAGTAAAAAGGAATTGTTCGTTCATTTCCTTTTTCCTTATTCGCAGTTTGTAACATTGAGCTTTGGAAATCTATAACATTATTCTCAGAAGTAAAACTGATCATGAATGTGCTATATGCGAATCTTCTATTGCACAGATCTTCAAAGATCTATGAGTTTGAAAATCGAATAAGGAAAAAGGAATTGTTCTTCATTCACTTTTTCCTTATTCGCAGTTTGTACCGTTGAGCTTTGGAAATGTATACCGTTATTATAAGAAGTATACATGATAATATATGTGCTATATGCAAATCTTCTATTGCACAGATCTGCAAAGTTTTATGAGTCTCAAAATCGAATAAGGAAAAAGGAATTGTTCGTTCATTTCCTTTTTCCTTATTCGCAGTTTGTATCGTTGAGCTTTTGAAGTCTATACCATTATTCTTAGAAGTAAAAATGATCATGAATGTGCTATATGCGAAGCTTCTATTGCACAGATCTGCAAAGTTCTATGAGCCTGAAAATCGAATAAGGAAAAAGGAATTGTTCGTTCATTTCCTTTTTCCTCATTCGCAGTTTGTACTTTTGAGCTTTGAAAATCTATACCATTATTCTTAGAAGTAAAACTGATAATAAATGTGCTATATGCGAAGCTTCTATTGCACAGATCCGCAAAGTTCTATGAGTCTCAAAATCGAATAAGGAAAAAGGAATTGTTCGTTCATTTCCTTTTTCCGTATTCGCAGTTTGTACTATTGAGCTTTGGAAGTCTATACAGTTATTCTTAGAAGCAAAAATGATCATGAATATGCTAATATGCAGATCTTCTATTGCACAGATCCGCAAAGTTCTATGAGTTTGAAAATCGAATAAGGAAAAAGGATTTTTTAGTTCATCTCCTTTTTCCTTATTCGCAGTTTGTAACGTTGAGCTTTGGAAATCTATACCATTATTCTTAGAAGTAAAAATGATTAAGAATGTGCTATATGCGAATCTTCTATTGCAAAGATCCGATCCGCAAAGTTCTATGAGTCTGAAAATCGAATAAGGAAAAAGGAATTGTTCGTTCATTTCCTTTTTCCTTATTCGCAGTTTGTATCGTTGAGCTTTGGAAATCTATACAATTATTCTTAGAAGTAAAAATGATCATGAATGTGCTATATGCGAAGCTTCTATTGCACAGATCTGCAAAGTTCTATGAACCTGAAAATCGAATAAGGAAAAAGGAATTGTTCGTTCATTTCCTTTTTCCTTATTCGCAGTCTGAACCGTTGAGCTTTGGAAATCTATACCATTATTCTTAGAAGTAAAAATAATCATGAATGTGCTATATGCGAATCTTCTTCGGCACAGTTTCGCAAAGTTCTATGAGCCTGAAAATCGAATAAGGAAAAAGGAAAAAGGAATAAGGAAAAAGGAAACAGGAAAAAGGAATAAGGAATAAGGAAAAAGGAATAAGGAAAAAGGAAAAAGGAACTAACTTAACAATCGTGATAAAGCTCGACTTCCGCCGATTTCTCATCAAGGTCTCATGCATCTTAGCCTGGCGTCTGATGCTGCAGTTACGTGCATGAAACGGCAACTTTCAAAAACCCGTCCGCAAACTAAGACCGTTTGATGAAAATTGACAGCCTAAAGTGATACATATTCACATACATTCCACGTGGGTATCACGCTGGTCATTCGGGTAATAAGTGTTGGTCCTCCAGGAAAGTCACACGAAGGATCCGATGATTCCAGAATTCCAGAAAAAAGCGTTTTAAAGTCCGGCTACGTTTTTAAATATTGTCTGCAATGCTTGCTTTTTCGCAACATATGCTTATTGTATGGGTTACTCAAGGTTTTGCACAAGTTTCTCGGTTGAAAAGTACTTTAGGGTTTCGGGTTTTGTAATGGCCAGCCATAACACCAGAAGAAATTAACAATATGGCTTTCCGAACCCGTTTCATCCTCCGGACATGTAGTGACATCTTGTGGCAAAGCTTTAACTTATGTTATGGTAAGCCATATTGTCAGTTCATTTAAAGCGAATGGTTAACCATCACAAATGTGCGTGATGGAAATCCATAAGTCTTCAGACTGTATTTTGAACTCTCATTCTGAGTCAGTTTGAAAACGGAGTTCCGCTAAAGCCGGTGCTAGGCGTTGGCAGTGTTGCACCATTACATTAAGTGCATATGAACCTACTCAATTAAACCGAGTCTGCCATATTCTTTGCTTCCAAAGGCTCTTCATTCGGACCTTAGTGTATTTGCTTGTGACAGTTTGACAATAGGGTTCCGCTGAAACCGATGCCAGTGGAGGTGGGCATGTCCAGAGACTAGAGTGGAGGTTTGGTAGGTGGATTGAAGGTGTGTGTTTTGGACGGGGGTAATGTCGATGGGTGGGAGTTTGGTTGGTAGACTAATTGAAGGGACGGGTTGATGGTAATGTGGGGGTTATTATATTATTTTAGAGGGGGATGGGGTGAGGAGGGGAGGAGTAGACCGACTTAAGGCAGCTGTAGTAAGTTTGAGAGGTGGGCGATATTGTCCTTGTATTTAAAGGCCCCATTGCTCTATCAGCATGAAAAATTTTGTCGTGAATTATCGTTGCTAGCTTCTTACATGTACTACAGGTTCGTCATTGCAAATGATGGTGATTAGCCAGGTCTAACAAATAAAACATCGTTGAGTTTCACATAATAAAGGTTTACAAAATATTCTGGGTCATTTTAGTTGGCAACTAAAATGATCTACTGTCGATTTCATCAATTTAAATAAAACGGTAAAATACAATGTACAAGCTTGGGGCCCGTATCACTGTCCCGCGTTTGTTTATATTGCATCGCTCAATGGGGAACCAGCAAAGGAAAACTGTATTTTGTGGAGAGATTAAACTTTTGCCAGTTATATGGATCTGACGCGTAGACGTTGTTTACCGGTAGCGTAGGACTATGATGAAACACTGAAGACCTTGTCCAGTGTGAATCTATGCGGTGTGATCAATTTCAAATCGAGTCAGAGTTACGCGGATGATTAGCTTGTTGTCACGCTTACTGATTTCGCACGCGCAGAACATGTGTTAGAATACTAACCCCACCCGTACACAAAACTATTTATAGCGACAACTTTATATGGTATTAAAAGGCGTTTCCAACTTGTCCGATGGACTTAGTCTCGGATTGAAAATCTGTTATTTGCACTTTTGTGCAGGTAGGCCCAGCATCATACGAAGGGCAGAGTCAGAGGACACGTTGATGAGAAATCGGCGGAAGTCTAGTATTATCACTATGCAAAGTCTTACCTGGATTGATTAGATAATAAAAGAATGATCAGCGAAAAACCCAGTTTCAGAATTTATGAACGGAGTTTAGGTAGTTATATCGGACACTACCTAAGAGTCCCTAGTAAAACGTACGGAATCGTAGTAGGTAAGTAAACTGTTCTCGTCCATTCTGAAAGCGTGACACAAAGCCGTTTCACAGGGTATAATCGATTCCGCCAATTTTCGCTTCCTGCAGAGACTGTCCGTCATATTTGGCTTTAGCCGAGACTGTCCGCGAACTCTTGCTTCCTGCAGAGACTACTGTCCTCGAAAAATGGCTTCCTGTCGAGACTGTCCGCGTGACTCTGCTTCTTGCCGAAAATTAGCGGAATCGACTATACCCTGTGCGTTTGATAACCGGATCATACGAAGAAAATCGTAGTTAAACGTATGAGAAACGTACTGGACACGTAATAAAAATAATTACCTGCAGTAATTACGCCTGTAATGATTGTGTATACAACGTCCCTGCAGTAATAACGCCTGTAATGATTGTGTAAACAACGTACCTGCAGTAATAATGCCTGTAATGATTGTGTATACAACGTACCTGCAGTAATAACGCCTGTAATGATTGTGTATACAACGTAAATGCAGTAATATCGCCTGTTATGGTTGTGTATACAACGTACCTGCAGAAATAACGCCTGTAATGATTGTGTGTACAACGTACCAGGAGTTATAACGCCTGTAATGAATGTGTACACCACGTACCTGCAGCTATAAAGCCTGTAATGATTGTGTATACAACGTACCTGCAATAATAATGCCTATAATGATTGTGTATGCAACGGACCTGCAGTAATAATGCAATAAATGATTGTGTATACAACGTACCTGCAGTAATAACGCCTGAAATGATTGTGTATACAACGTGTCTGCAGTAATTACGCCTGTAATGATTGCGTATACAACGTACCTGCAATAATAATGCCTGTATTGATAGTGTATGCAACGTACCTTCAGTAATCATGCCTGTAATGATTGTGTGTATGCAACGTACCTGCAGTAATAATGCCTGTAATGATTGTCTATACAACGTACCTGCAATAATAATGCCTCTAATGAAATCGTGCTCCTCCTCTGTGTGTATGTTGATCAGGTGGGCCCCTAAAGACTCACATTCTAGCTGAAATCAAAACAGACTGTCATGTATTTCGCAAAGCATGTAGTTTATCGGATGTGGTTCATTGAATAGTCATTAAAGCTTGTTAGTGTTTATTTTTTCGCCGCATTTTCTAACTTTTCCAACACAACTGAACGTACAACGAAACGTTTCTGACAGTTAAAGTATGAGTCGTACTGACTATGCGCCTGCTTCTCAGAGGGAGTGTGCGTGGTCAGGCCCCAAGGTTATATAACTTTTTTTCATGCTTAACTCAGCTGAGCACGAAATTTTCCAAGCTTATAAATAGCAGGTGACTGAGAGGTTCAATTGTTTTCTTGCTCAGTTTAGCAAAGTTGAAATTTTCTCTGTATATGAATATGAACATGCCAACATGAGTTGGCATTTTCATATTTATCAGCAGAGAAAAGTTCATGTTCAGCTGAGTTGAGTATGAAAAAAGTTTTATAATCTTAGGGCCTTGGCGCGGAGACAAGGTAGATTCAAACGTTTTCACAGACTCGTAAAACAGTTGGGTGACCTACGGTATTCCATCACGCACATTTGTGATGATCAGCCATAACCCTTCCATATTTTTTTTTAATTCAACTCACTTAAATAGCAATTTTGCCCACTGTCAGTGTTCAGTATGACTCATCTACGTCTGTTATTCAATATGTATCTTTATATTTGACTCATTGAAGTGATATTTAGCCCAGTTCATAACTATTCTTAGTATAATCAGTCTAATTATTTTCAGAGTTAAACATTGTTAAGTATTTGGCTTGTTTTAATCCCAAGCCAAATACATTTTTACCTTCCATTTTTTATTAAACTGTTACGATCAAAATTGTCCACAATGCTTGTTTTTGTAAAGGATGATAACTGTATGAGTTACTCTTAGGTTTTTCACCTTTGTTATGGTCAGCCGTAATAAAAAAAATTACACCAGAAGAAACTAACATTATGGGTTCCCATCTGGCTTCATCCTTCAGACCTGTGGTGACATCTTATCAAAATTTAAGCATGTTATAGCAAGTCACCATTTCAGTTCATTTGAAGTGGATGGTCAACCAGGCCTCGAGGTTATAAAACTTTTTTCATGCTCAACTGGTTTACAGGGCCGCCAGTCTGGACTTTCTCAAAGAGGCTACTGCTGTCTCAACCACAGCTTCAAAACAGTCTCTAAGCTCAAACATATCGTGTTTCTGTCGGTCCACTTCTAAATTAACAATTGTGATTTACATACATACATACATACATACATACATACATACATACATACAATTACCTACCTCCGTAGCCCCTTATTACATAACCTACCTACTTACAGATCTGCCTGTATCACCTAGCTACATATCTGTCTACCTGTTTCACTGTCTGCATGTCTACCTGTCTATCTATCCACATACTAACCTACCTACATTATGTACCTGACTACCAACACACATTCTTATGGGGAAATGCTCAGTTGCTTAGCCATTTCGTCGCCTAATTAACCCTGCTGATAATACCTATTTACAGTCTCGCTTTTATCCTATTCTGGTTGATACTCCATTTCATTAATTTCCCACATACATTATCCACCTACTTATAACACAAATGTTGACCTCGTCGCCTAATTAACTCTGCTGACATAATACCTATTTACAGCCTCGCTTTTATCCTATTCTGGTTGATACTCCAATTCATTTATTTCCCACATATATTATCCACCTACTTATAATACAACTGTTGACCTGTTGATTACCTACCTTTCGACTAACATATTTGACAGCTATCTGACGTCCTTTCGGCGTTGTTTGTCTGTTTGATATTACCACTGTTTAACATCGATTTACCTACCTGCCAGGACACATGCCCACTTTTTCCATCCATCCATCCATCCATCCATCCATTCATGTATGTTTGTAAATATTGTAATATATAAACAATATAAATGTAATTTGTAAATAATAAGTTGATATATTTGACAATAAATACACGATATGTGAAAAAATATGGGGTCGATATGGGGAGGAGGAGTCGACCAAAAAAAAAAAAAAAAAAAAAAAAAAAAAAAGTAATCAGTCTAATTATTTTCAGAGTTAAACATTGTTAAGTATTTGGCTTGTTTTAATCCCAAGCCAAATACATTTTTACCTTCCATTTTTTAATAAACTGTTACGATCAAAATTGTCCACAATGCTTGTTTTTGTAAAGGATGATAACTGTATGAGTTACTCTTAGGTTTTTCACCTTTGTTATGGTCAGCCGTAATAAAAAAAATTACACCAGAAGAAACTAACATTATGGGTTCCCATCTGGCTTCATCCTTCAGACCTGTGGTGACATCTTATCAAAATTTAAGCATGTTATAGCAAGTCACCATTTCAGTTCATTTGAAGTGGATGGTCAACCAGGCCTCGAGGTTATAAAACTTTTTTCATGCTCAACTCAGCTGAGCATGAAATTTTACCTGCTAATAAATGGCAAATTACTGATAAGTACAGTTGTTTTCATGCTCAGTTTAGCTGAGAATGAAATTTTCTCTGCTTTTGAATATGAAAATGCCAACATTAGTTGGCATTTTCATATTTATCAGCAGAGAAAATTTCATGCTCAGCTGAGTTGAGCACGAAAAAAGTTTTATAACCTCGGGGCCAGCACAAATGTGAACACGTTGAATCAAAATTGAATGGATCTTAATTCAACGTCATGATGTTGAATTAAGGTTGATTCAGTGTTGGTTCAACAATGTCAATGTGCCCAGTGGATGACTTTAAGATAACGGAAGTGTACCTACCCTCGCGGTGTCCCAGTCTGTCAGTTCTTGTTGCATGACATAACAACTACCGTTGTAGAAATTCCAGCCAAAATCACATGGAGCTGCAAATAGATGGATGTGTGGATGGATAACTTGAGATTTTACGTCACTTTCAACAGTATTTCAGTCATATCGGTACGATGGGACGGTGATAACGAAAGGCTATTTGCGATGAAGCCTCGTGTAAACAGTTGGAAATATTTCAGTCTCCAGCGGGAATCGAACAAGGGACCGTTAGATCTGCAGGCCGGCGCTTAGCCAGTTGAGCTAAAGGGTAATCGAAATCTTGGGTTTAGTAATGGTTTTAATGGTTTGAAGACTAAGTTTACAAACAGTAAAAGCTTTCAAGTGGTTGGTTGGTTGGTTGGTTGTTTTGGGTTTAACGGCCCTCAGTCTATATCGGGCCGTCTCCCAGAGATGGGGATAAAGAAATGAGAAATGATAGCCGAGAGTAAAAAATGTCCAAACACCATTCCCACGCCCCCTCGCCCTCAATCGCACCTAGTGCAGGCACAGTAGGCCCATGCCCTACTTTTATCCAAGTAAGTAGGACGCCCCGGCACTGGCAGTTATAACCAGCACGTTAGCCTGACCACCCCCCCCCCCGTTTTCAAGTGAATGTGATGCGCAAATCTGCTGATTCCTAAAGATGGGAAGATACTTTATTTTTCCGCCATTTTTACATGGGCGATGACCTGCTTTTTTTGTAGACAAATTATTCTCCTAAGGCCCTATCCATAAAATAAAGTATTTAAATCACTTCCTTTAAGTCAAACATCTGGCTCTTTCAACGTTAAAACATGGAAACTTATTAAAGCCCGCTTTCGTGTCGTCTGCAGAGCTCTGCAATCAAGATGGCGTCCGTAGGAAGGTATATAACAATGACGATAAAACGTTCTTTTCCTGTGTCTTAACGTTGGCCCGAGCCCTCGTGTATTAACATGTTGAAGTCCTCACCGCTGCGCGGTTCGGGCAGCAACACGTTAATACACTCGGGCTTGGCAAACGTTAAAACATGGAAAAGGTTTTATCCTCTTATTGATGTCGTTGGAAATAATTGGTATAGTTTTATCAAAAGAATGTTAAAAACTGCAAGGAAAAACTCCAAAGGGCTAAAAAGTATAGCAATTCAGATTTTAATTAGTTTAGAATATTCAAGGACTCCTATATGTCATAAGAGTATATATTATTAAATTCTGAAAAAGGCACTACATTTTATAATTTTTATACTGTTTTCCCCTGAAATAGATTAAGTGTGACAAGTTGCATTATCTCATGAGAAAATACAAATAATGGTGATAATAAACTGTAATCCAAATATCATTATGCAAGTTAAGCTGTAGAAAAGAAAAAGGGGACGGGCTTAAAATCTAATTTGCATTAATTTTAATTATCAATGATCATAATTTGGGTTAGTATTTTTCAGTGAGGTTTCTCTCATAAATATCTATTAATTAGGAATAATTCTGGCAAAAATGAAGAAAAAAGTACAGTAACCCTTTAAGAAATAGATCACCCTCAGCAGTGAATTATTGAGTAACAATGAACAACTTCATTATTTGAATGTCAGTTGTAAAAAAGGTTATACAACGAGTGCGGAGCGTGAGTAAATTATTGTCTGCCTAATAGTACACAATTTATTCGTGTTCAGGAGAAGAGCTTTATAAGCTACCAGCTTTCGTTCTGATCCTATTGCTTTGAGTAATTGTGTTATTTGTATGTTATTATGTGTATTTTGAAAATAAAATATGTTTAAACCAATTATTGTTTTCATTTAAAGTCTCCAAACCTTCAAGCCAGCGCGTTCAAGTTCCTGCCAATATTGTCTCAAAACTTCACAAAATACGTCAGTTACGTTATGTGACGTAAGCAATTACACTTACGCGCTCCGAAACAGTGTATTATTGCAGAATATTTACACTCGTCGACAATTTTCCCAGATTAACCTATACTCGGTTGACGATGTTCATACATCCGTGAGCAATACTCGTTTACGTGATGTTACACGTATGTGACGTCGCGGATAATTCGAGGCGTTGATTGGCCGACGGAACGTTAGATATACATCATGTTATACTGACGGCTGTTTATGTCATGACCAAAGACGTTTGTTAATAAATATATTTCGTAATTTCCTTGGCATTTAATAGCAATTCTCTGTAACCACCAACCAAAGTTCGGCACGCATAGTCATCGATTTCGATGAAACTTTCTCAGTTTGTGTGTGACAACACAAAACCATATAATTTGATACCTAGTTCCTTCTGCTGCATGCCCGTTGCCATGGTAACGGCCTCCAAAGTTTTGGCTCAAAAATGGTCAAAAAATAAATGAAAAATTGCACTATTTGAACTTTTCTATAGGCTGAATGAAACTACATTTCATCTAAACATGAATTTGTTGAAGAAGTATAGGTCAGTATGAGTGTAAGGAAAAACAAATATAATAGTTTTATAATTTCTTAAGTACTGCTACTGGCTGCTAATGGTGGGTGGGGTATCAAGGTATCCGAAACCCCCATTTTAAGGCATTTTTAAGCGTATACTGTCATTTCGTCCGGTCAGTCTGACATATCTACATATCACTACAAACTAATGGAGGACCTCAACTATTATGAACTGAAGAAACATGTTTGGGAAATTACTTCCTTCTGATCGTAACCATGGAAACAATCAGTACCCTATATAGAAAAACGGAAAAACATAACCCTGTAAAATATCAAACATTTTTTCCATAAACAATGACATGCAGCATTAATTACATGTATAGTTGTTGTGAAAATATCAGACTTACATTAAGTTATATCCACATTACAAGGACCAGTACTGAGACTCTTTTAATATTCATTTAAGGGGCTCCGAAAGGGGTTTTAACAGGCTAATTTGCACCCCAAATGATTAATTTTCTCCATGCAGTTACAAACTCATAACTGTTTTCCTTTAACAAGGTTGTGAAAATATAAGCCTAAAGTACACAGATACAAAATATGGTTATGAGGTACTCCTGGTTAATATGTGCATAGCATTTAAGGGCCCCAAAAAGGGGTTGAAAGGAGGAAATTTGACGAAAATGTCTGAATTGCTTCACAAAACAACCATAAACAGCACTGCATGCAAATATAATTGCTAAGAATCTGTCAGTCAAATGTCAACAGGTATACATAATGACAATAGGGTGTTCTGCTAGAGCATAGTTCCTTAAGGGGCCAAAAAGGGTAAAATCTCCTAATTTGTCCCCCCCACCAAATAAAAATAAAAATAAAAAAATCTCGAATATTCTTCATACTGCAACAAAATAAATTATCTATTACTTTAAACTGTTTAGAAAAAGCATTAATTGTAAATTAACAGATACAAAGTATGGTACTGAGATACCCTTAGATTACAAATGGTCCAAAAAGGGGACAAAAGGGGGAAAAAATCAAACAAAATCATGGCTTTCTTCACAACATAAAGTAGCTAAATGGAACACAAGTATTAGCTATGGAGGATCGATAACTGGCAAATGCTGTCACCTATGTGATCCCCACATTCTCAGACACTCGCCTTACTAGAATATAGTTCTTGTCCCAGATCCAGAACACAGCTCGTACCAATTCTGTAGTCTTCGACTTGAAATTAAACTTGGACACTGGGACGTCGAACAGCCAGGCTAGCCTATGAATTGGTTTATTTCTACACAATAAGAGAATAATACGCTGTTCATATACACACATCTGGTGGTTGTGCCTATATTTACATTACCCACATCCATAGTTTCCAGCTGGTGCCACGAGGAGGAGTGACTAGGTCTTGCTATCACAAACGGCTATACTGATATTCAAATATTTGTCTAGCCATTTTTGACAGCCATTTACCGGCCGTTTTTTGTTGTTGTTTTTTTTAGCTCGCCTGAGCCGAAGGCTCACAGGTGAGCTTATAGTATAGGCAGGCATCCGTTGCCCGTCGTCCGTCCGTCCGTCAATATTTTTAAACGACATCTCTGAAACTACAAGTCTTGTTCAGTTCAGTTCAGTTCGATTCTCCTAACGACGTTCCTTAAGTGGCTCAGCGGTACGTAACCATATTTGCACACACTTGGCACCGTGTGTCCGTCCAATACAAGACCTGTTGTAATCAAATTTCATATATAGTATCTATAGGCAGGGGAAACTAATAATACTGTTTATATCCAAATCGCTTTAGAATTTTGGTTGCTATGGCAACTTAAGATTTCCATTGACTTGTGTGGGAAAAATTGAAAATTTGCATTTATTGCCATGTCACTTCAGATATTTTGACAAATCTTTTACAGAAACGTTTCTTGAGTAGTCCTCTATCAACCACATGAAATTTATGTAAATTGCAGAATCTGGCCGGTTGCCATGGCAACCGAATGTTTAAAAATAGGAAAAATATAAAAACCATCTCCTCAGAAACTATGCAACCAGTATAGGTCAATCTTCACAGACAAGATCTTAGTACTAGCCTATGAAAATACCGTTTTTCTTGGCAATTGCTCTAGAACTTTGGCTGCTATGGCAACTTAAAGTTTCCATTGACTTCCATGGAAAAAATTGAAAATATTTCACATTTATTGATTATTTATTGCTATGTCACTGCAGATAGTTTGACAAATCTTTTACAGAAATATGCCTTGAGTAGTCCTCTACCAACCACATGACATTTATGAAAATTGCACAATTTGGCTGGTTGCTATGGTAACCGAATGATTAAAAATAGAAAAAAAAATATTCAAAAATCATCTCAGAAACTATTCAACCCGTAAAGTTCAAACTTCACAGAAAAGATCTTAGTACTAGCCTCTACGAAAATTTTTTTTTCTTGGCAATTGCTCTAGCAGTTTGGTCGCTGTGGCAACTTAAAGTTGCCGTTGACTTATAATGGCAAAATACAAAATTTGCATTTATTGTCAGTGCAGATATTTTGACAAAACTTTTATAGAAATACTTCTTGAGTGGTCCTAAACCAGGATTATTAAATTCATGCAAATTGTGCAATTTGGCTGGTTGCCGTTGCAACCGAATGGTTAAAAATAGAAAAAAAAACAATAAAAAATCATTTTCGCAGAAGCTATATTGCCGATTGAGCTTAAACTTATCAGAAGGGATCTCAGGGATCTCAGCACTAGCCTCTATAGAAGTAATATGTTTCATGGCAATTGCTCCAGCAGTTTTGCTGCTATTGCAATTTATAGTTTCATTTGATATATAATGGGAGAGATGGAAATTGGCCATAAATGCTGGAAATTGGCAATATTTGCTATCTCACTGGAGTTAATTGGAATTTTATTATAGAAATGTTTCTTGAGTAGTCCTCTATGATTCGAATGATTTTTTTCCAAATCACTGAATTTGATTGGTTGCCGTGGCAACATAAAGGAAAGATTTTCGATACACTATTTAAAAAATCTTCTTTTACCCATGTAAATTCAGTCAAAATCACTGATTTTGAATGGTTGCCATTGTTACTAAAAGGCTAAATGTTTGTTTAAAAAAAGTAATTCTAAAAATCGTTCTCTCGGCAGCCATGAGGGAAATGAAGATGAATCTCTGCATAACTATTAGTGACATTTAGTCTCTAGAAAAATTTTGTATTTTATTTTTGTTGCCCATGTTCTTGGTTGCTAAGGCAGTTTAAAGTTTCCATTGACTTTTAATGGGAAAAGATTATCAGGATAGGCATGAAATCTCAGATGAGTCTGAATTTGGGCCAGATCAGAATATTCATTTTGGAGTTCCTTGCCCTTAAAGACCGAAAAAAATTTCCCATGGACTTACGATGGGGAAATGTTGTCCTCGGGGCATAGCAACTTTATTTTTATTTAAACTTGATCAAACTTGCTGATAAATTGGACATTCATAAACTCTCTGACAAGTTCGGAATGTGGCTATATTGTATAGTCCACCTTGGAGTTACTTGCCCTTGAGTGTTTAGAAAGCCCATATATGACCTTATCCCAGGAAAATCGACTTTATTTTTTTATTGTTACATAAACAAACTTGCTGTCATTAACTTGGACAAGCATAACAACTCAGACAACTTTGAAATTAGGCCACGTTGTACAATTTACTTTAGAGCTACTTACTCTTGAGTGCTGAAGATGAATGAACTCATGTGAGCTACAGGGCCAATGGTCTGTTTTTTTTGTTTTGTTTTTGTTTTGTTTTTTGAGTACTAGTTTTATAGTCCATATAGTCCATAAATATCAAAACATGGTCATAGCTGGGGCATCAAGCCAGAGCCCATTCACTTAAGGTGAATGGTTCTTCCCGAATTAACGTCATTTTGTCATTTCTCAGTTATCCTGTCTATTAATTCCAAAGGTCACATATTCACATTTGATAAAAAATAAACAAAGTCAAACTCGGGGCATCAAGCCAAACGAGCGATCAACGACACGGTAAATAAAGGAAGATCGCCGTGACCCTGACTGTGAGTGCATGGCTTTTGGGAAATGCATTAGATACCCAAAGCACTACGACGATGACCTGGTACACCCAGAGGCTGAGCAGGGAGGCTTGAGGGCACTGCAGTTGGTCATTGAGAGATCTTTCGAGCAAGTGCCGTCGTCCGGGGCAGAATTCTTTAGAAGGGCCAGTGGTCTCAGAATGTTGGGTGTTGTGGGGCGAGATGTCTTAGGGCGAGTTGTCTGTGGGGCGAGTTGTCACCTGAAGGTGGGGCGTTGTCTTGGGGCGAGATTTTTGTAGGGCAAGTTGTCTTTTGGCAAGTTGTCTATGAGGTGAGTTGTCCATAATTCTCTATCAAAACTGGAAATAGGGTTATGTTTCCTTTTCTTTACATTTCCTCTGATGATACTTTATACTTGTTCAAGATACAAAGGGCAAAGTCTTACCATTTTGTGCGTGGTCCTGGACCAAGTATTGAAGAAATGCTACACCTACAGTGTGAAATGATGGTTCAAAATCAAAAATTTTAAGCACTTGACAGGGTGTGGCATGCCGCTTTATGAGCTGCCCGATGTGGAAGTACGAGGGGCATTTCAGAAATAATGTAAATGATCTCAGGGTAGTCTATTGGCTGATATTTAGCAGTGGTTTTATATATCGTTGGAAAGAAAAATTCAAGTGCTTTAGAATGGTATGCGATAAAATAATTTCTTTGTCATTCATGCATGACAGCACGTGCTTATACGTCATAAGGGTGTGGATACTGGAAACTGTACATTTTCACTGAAAGTCTCTTGTGTTCTGTTGCTGTTTTCTCAATGAGAAAATGATATATTCTAATGAAAAAACACGTACTACTGTCCTTTAAATGTAATATAAGAAAGTTATACAGAAAACGTTTTCAGATTTTACACCAGTAACATAATAAACGAGATTATTTCTCTGCTATATGGTTACAAATGTATAAATGCAAAATTATTATAAATGCCTTATACCAACAAATTGAGATTTTTGACTTATTCACATCCAATTTCAACAAATGACAGGCATTTTATTACTGAAATGATTAGGTCATTATATTTTGTAACGGCCGGCATCAAATCACTGATGAAACTGGACGATACGTGTGCAAACTCTACGCCGGAAGTTGCGAAGTAGCAGCAATTCATGTAAGATACAAAACAATAAAATGAAATTATCTTCTAATAAAAATACACAGGCTAAATATATTTAATTTTGCTTAATGGCAAAAATTAGAAAGACATATTGAAAACAAAATTCATACATAAAGACTTGCAAAACTTGTTATTTCATATGACATACTGACATTGAAATATGTGGGTGGGTGGGGAAACCTATCGTAAAAGATCAGGTAGGCCACTGACAAAAGAGCATAAAGTACCGTAAAAGATTATCTATAACAGAAAACAAGCATGACGAATTAAATTTTATTTATTTTTTGTTTCACACCTGTCATAAAACATTCACTATTTCTTAAATTGACCTCAATACCGAAGTTTAAACAGCTTACTATACATTTCAATTAAGCACAGGAAGTGACGTCATCAGAAATGCGCATTGTTCTATGATTAGCCTACTTTGCAAGGCAATTCTTATGTTTTAGCAAAGGTTTTCATATTGGAATATTTTCAGTATAACAGATAATATAGGTATCAACCCAGAGCTGCTTGTTGTTCAGAGTTAAGAAATATGAATTTGTCTTCACATAAATATTCCGTCCTTTTCTACTCAGTGTCCTTACCTTGACACCAATTTTCAAGGCATATTTTGAAGAAAATATCATTGACTCAAATTCTTTTAGTAAAAGCCATTGGGTGATATGCAAACCTAAAAGCGAAGACATAAATCTTAAAAATCGGTCAACATTCCAAGGAATGGCAGACTCATTTACATTATTTCTGAAATGCCCCTCGTAAAACATCAATGCAAATCTAGTCCCTACCATTGAGCACCTCTATGACAAGGCCATACGTGTAATTCAGAAGTACAGTACAGGTGGCTTGTTCAGAACAACAGATGGTGCTGATAAGATCAAACTGAAGACAAACAGCGCCAATAGCAGCCATAGGAAGATAAAGGCAAAATGACAGAAGTTTGTAACTGTAACAAGCTTCAAGTACCCAGGAGCAATTGTCTCAGAAGATGGCTAAAAAACCGGAGATAACTAGTATGAGCATTGACTTGAAAGGGGAGATAAACAGAATGCCAAAGTAACCCAGTGACCTATATCAGTGTCATTTTAACAGATCCACTCCAAGCCTGTCATGATAATATCCATTCAAATCCATCTTTAGTGCAGTTCTTTATATGATCTTATGATATGCTGATATGGATCATATCATGACTGCTGTTGACAGGATCTGATAACATTTCGACGTATATGGCACAGTATCAGGTTATACTGTTGCTAATGCTGCATTTTTATTGTTATCTCTTATGGGGCCCATCATAGAAATATAAAGGGAATACCAAAGCAATACAATCAGTTAATCATTCTAACATTTAGAATATTATTTGAGTTCCAGTCCTATCGTTGGAGTGGAATAGAGTTCTTTAGATAAAGGATTGCTCTTTGGATAGATGGTTTTATGATGCATGATGATGATCTGCTTACATCTGAACGTATAAGGTGAAACACCATGTTTCATATTGGTCAACAAATGAGAGACATTTCAGAACTGTTATTCATTCAAACATTACCCTTTAGGTCACCCTCATAAACGAGCTCTTTTAGGAACGAATTCTTCACTTGAAGAGTAGACCCCATTTTTAAGAGCTAGCTAAGTCCTCCTGAGAAGCAAGCAGGAGTTCATGTTGTTCCCCTTTGTAAGTTTATGGCAAGTCAATCTTACATTTTTTTGGAAAAGGGACTGGGGCATTTATTAGGAATGATATGGTAATTACATATTTAACCAATTTTTGACCCCTTAAATGCATATAAAAAGAACCACAGGGCAGCCATGGTTATGGCTTTAATTCATTCATTTTCATTTGATCAACAGCTTTTGATTAGCCGAAACTACGTAGTCTGGCCCATGTTCCTAGTTCTGTATGTATTCTCTGCTCTTGAAGGAACTTTTTAAGATTTTAATTTGAACCAGTGTACTTGTAACAAATATAGTATGCTGTTTTGTGAGAAACTTAAAAATTTTGTGCAATTATCTGCATTTTGACCCCTTTTTGGCCCCTCTTGGATACAAAAATGCAATTACTTTGATCCCCATAACATATTTCATGAGCCTTACATGAGACTGGTGGTTGCTTGTACAAGTAACGGAAAATGGTTCAGATGCTATATGAAGAGTGTAATTACCGGGTAATTTTGCTGATTTTTCCCCCTTTTATGGCCCCTTAAGGGACTATAACTAAAATAAAAGAGCACCCCATTGCAATGTTTAAAGCACTTAGTATTTGACAAATGGTTTCTAAACCACTGTCATTGTATGCACTGTTGTAAGTTTTGTTTTATGAAGGAATTCATGATTTTTGGTCGATTTTCCCATTTTTATCCCTTAATTTGGACCCCTAAATGACCCCAGAATATTCCAGTGCTATAGTTTATATCTGTTAACTTCAGATATATATTTTCACAACATATTAATGAGAAATCAATCATTTGTTTTGCAGTTTTGTGATGAAAATTTGTTATTTTGGGGAAAATTAGCCATTAAAACCCCTTTCGGAGCCCCATGAATGATTTTTATGAGGACCCCGTTACTACCCTTTGTGATGTTTATATTTTTTAAACTAAAACTGATATTTTTACAACTATTGTGCATGCAATAAATGCTGTATTTTGATTGTTTAGGCTAACAAATAAGTGATTTTGAGCACTAATGTGTTTTCTTGTTTTTTGAATAGGATACTGTTCGTTTCCATGGTTACGGTAATAAGGAGGTAACTTCCCAAACATGTTTCTTCAGTTCATGATAGAAGAGATCCTCCTTTAATATTCTGTCATGTGCTTATATATCAGAGTGGCCGGCCGAAATGGTAGTATGCGCTTGAAAAAGTCCAAAAATTGGGGTTTTCGACACCTCGATACCCCACCCCACATGAAAAGCTAAAAGCAGTACCAAAGAACTAACAAATCTGATTTATTCTTTCCTCTGAATTCTCATACTGATTCATATTTTGTCGATCAAAATGTTTTTAGACTAAAGGTAATGTCTTCTATGGTATATAAATGTTCGAAAATTGGAAAATTTCACTAATTTTTTGACTATTTTTTGGGCAAAATCTTTGGAGGCCGTTGCCATGGCAACAGACACACAACAGAAGGAATCGACCATCACTTAAATGTTTTTTCGTGACAACAAACAAACCGAGAAAGTTTGAGAAAAATCTGAGACAATGCGTGCCGAACCCCCATTGTAAAATGTGAAATGGTTACAGAGAATTGCTATTAATAAGTCAATTAACAAAGTTGACGTGAGAACATAGCAGGGCTCATATCTATACCCGGCCCCTCTTCCGTAACCGATCCCTCATCTAGACCCGATTTTCCTCCCATCTATACCTGATTTACTTATCCTTCCCATCTATACCAGATTCCTTTCTCTCATCTTTTCCCGATTTATACATTCCCCATCTATACCCGATTCCTGCCTCTCATCTATACCCGATTTACAAATCCCCCATCTATACCCGATTCCTGACTCGTAAGTCAGAGGTCCTAGGTTCGAATCCCGGTCTGGCCACATACTTTCGTTTCTCCTTCCGCTGATTCAAGAAGGGCAGTTGTCAGTTACTGGCGAAAGTATGTGCATTTAGTACTGGTTAACCGCTTAGGAGGTCTAAGCCTGCCCAGGAATAGTGTGTTTAGGTTAACTGACCGTCCCGACATGACCTTAGTTGTTTACCGTGGACGTTAAGAATCAAATCAACCAACATCTATACCTGATCCATGCATTATAGAGGCCTGGGTTTAGAGGCCTGACTTTTGGGTCTGCGTTGCATAGGCTTGACTATAGGGGTGGCACATTATAGGGGTTGCATTATATAGGCCTGACTGTAAGGTATGTGTTACTGAAGCCTGACTATAGGGTTGCAACACACGGGTGTCTGACTATAGGGTAGGCGTTAGAGTGTCGTGATCTAGTCCTGACTTTAGGGTTGCATTTCATAGGCCTGACTATAGGGTATGTGTTACTGAAGCCTGACTATAGGGTTGCAAAACACGGGTGTCTGACTATAGGGTAGGCGTTACATTGTCGTGATCATAGGGTTAATCTTGCATAGGCTTGACCAAGGTATTCGCTACAAAGGCCTGATTGTAGGGTATGTTTTACAGAGACCTTACTATAGCGTACGCAATACAGAGGCCTGGCTACAGGGTATGTGATACAGAGGTATGACTATACGGCACGCGTTACAGATACATGACAATAGAGTATCTGTTACAGAGGATAATTACAAAAAAAAAGATGGGCAATTTAAGCTTTCAAATCCATTTACGTCTTATTGGCATTTTGTACATTTATCTTTATTTGAAATATTTAGATATGATTAAACTAAGGTAATGTTGCTCATAGTTTACTTCCTTCAGCTATACTAGAACAGGTAGGGTGACTCTTTTTTATAAACTAAATAATTTAGTGTATCCCGATGGAATGAAAACTAAACGGCCCGGTTAACTGAGACACCCATGAGTTTGGAGAGCATGTAATCTATCCAAGTAAAGACGTTTGCTAATTTCCATTTACCATATTACGTCGCATCTGAGAGTGTAATAAAACCATGCATTAAAAACAATAATCAACTAGTGGATTAAAGAGGCAAATTACATTGTAACGTTAGGCGCTGACGTCCACAAAAACGTCGCGTTTTCTAATGGGAAATCGTGACGTTTTAGTGCAGACTTTGCTAATAAAATGCGATTTAAGTGTCATATGATAAATAAAACCATGCACTCGTTAGGAAAAACCGATAAGATGCTCGGAATAGCCTCGCATCTTATCTTTTTCTCAAATTCGTTAAGTAAATTCAAGAATACATGACAATTCATGAAAGATTCACTTTTAACAATAAAAATGAAACAAATACCCACAAAGGTTCCCCAAGGGGCATTGACACGATTTTTTTTGTTTGTTTTCTTTTTTATTCCCTGACTTCCTGTGAATGAGAAGATGACACAGACACAAATAATGGTAAAATTAATTTTGACTGTCTATATTGTGGCCTTGGGCCGTATTCATAAAACGACTTAAGTCGTTGCTATGCTGTTGCTAAGGCTAAATTTCTTTGAAGGAGATTCCCTACAACTATGAAATTTGGTCTGGAGGAACAGTCTTACAAAGACTGTTCCTCCAGACCAAATTTCATAGTTGTAGGGAATCTCCTTTATAGATATTTAGCCTTAGCAAAAGCATAGCAACGACTTAAGTGGCTTTATGAATACGGCCCTTGGTCTTCACCTGCGACTTTATTTTCTCAGACTTGCCTATGATGTATATTTTGCATTATTACACATTTTGCATCATAATGCTTAACTTTACTGCAAAAGTTTCAATAAAGACATCCTCAAATAAGATTAATGAAAATTTGATCTAAGATTTAACCCTGAATGTTGACACACCAAAAACATTTTAGATCTCTATGTGACTGATTTTTTTCATCATGAACAATCTGTCTAATGAAAGAAATGAGAAAACTTCAGAAATTTAGCATAATTGTTAACGATCAGTAAGAATCTCAAATATCTAAAATCCACTGTCTGTCTGATCATTCATCCTTACATGTAGATCTACGTCCACCATAACAGTCTGATGAGCGTTAAGAGCATGACGTCAACCCGAAAGCGTTCTGACGTCAAATGATAAGGTCAGAAAGTGTGGAACGTCATAAATCGGGTACAGATAAGAGACTATGAAAATCGGGTATATATGAGAGAAACAAAACGGGTATAGATGGGAAGGATAAGTAAATCGGATATAGATGGGAGGAAAATCGGGTATAGATGAGGAATCGGGTACAGATTGGGGACCGGGTATAGATGACGGCCCTACAAATGCAAAAGATAAATTTCATTTTTTTGAAATTCAAGGAAGTTTGAGCGCAGTGGGTTCCGTGCAAAGTTTACGTGACGCCCGACGCAAACTTTGCACGAAACCGTCACGTAAACTTTGCACGGAACCAGTTCCGTTCATACTTCCTTAAACATCCCAAAATAGACATTTATTTCTTAAATGAACACGTAAACTTCTTGTTGGGACACGAATAAATTCATGCAATACTACCTCCACTTGCATATACATCCCATCCAGAAACGACGTCCAGTGTTATTGTACTGCTGTTTGGTTCTTTGTCACTGAGCTCGCACTGCGCACTCACGGAATTGTAGCTCACGTACACGCAGCCGGCCTCCACAGCACATGTAGCGACACAGTCCTTTGCTGATCTTGACACCTGTACGGAACTAGCATAAGACAATCGCACATCTGACTTGCGATAAAATACAATGTTCGTATAACCAATCGAAGTAACTAGAAAACATTCTAAATTTATGAAAACTAAGCATAAAATTTGGATAAAAATCTTCACTGAATCCATTTTGAGCACCACTGCACAAATCACACGTCTTTAAATATTTGGTTGGGGTCGCATGAAAAGATACCGCATGGCAATTACGAACAGAGAAGACTCAGATCAGCCTGTGCGAAAAGCTTGCGCATTCGCGCAATCTGATCAGAGGCTTCCTTGTTTGAATAAGCAACCATTTTATACAGATATATCTAAAAAGTGAACCGTGACGACTCTGAGATCAGTTTGTGCAAACTAACAGGCTGCTTAAAGTATATACGGTACGCGAAGGGATTCAGGTCCTTTCCACAAGAAGTTACCCATAATAAGCCGCGATACACACAAAAAACAACAACAAAGTGGCATCTGCGCCCAGCGAAGACCAAGATCAGCGTGGGCATTCGCCTAGTCTGACCAGAGCTTCGCTGTCCGCATGAAGGAAGTTTAGACCCTTAACTACCCTTTAATCGCACAACGAAGACTCTGATCAGACTGGGCGGATGCCCACCCTGATCTTGATCTTCGCTGGGCGCACATGCAACTTTGTTGGTTTGGTCGTGGCGCGGTTTATATACTCAGGGTTATTATAACTAAAGCAGTTCCATTAAATGATCAATCAGTCTGATTTAAATAAATATTTAACTATTTGCATATTGTTTTGTAATATATGGTCTTCAAATGTTTCTGAAATTTGCAATTCGCCCGATTTATTAGAACTAGAGGAGAATAATGGAATCTATGACGGGTTCGAGACCGACAAAAAGACATCTCTGGCTAGTTTTCCGATTATTTAGTATTATGCAAGGCTTATGGAGCATAAGACTAAAAATAATCTGAAAACGAGCCTGAGATTTCCTTGTCGAGGCCCAACCCATACTTGATTATTTCCCCACCCATTATATCTTATAAAACAGAATATTCGTTGAATTCTTTTAAAACTTCTTTTTGAGGCCATTCCTATAAATTCAAACTAAAAAAATTTCACCTTGCGCGTGTATATTTCATGACCGGCAGCCAATCAGAAATCTACAGTGACATTTCATGCACATCGTTGGCTGTCAGCTTCATATTCTGTATGCAATTTGCATGACAGATAGCAAGTGGATTTGTTGAAAATAAGTGTGTAACAGAATTGGGCCGTCCTATATAGCAATGATTGACATTTTGATACAGCTTTCCGAACCTAGGCTGAGATAGCAGGCCGAGATAGAAAAATCTCAGACATCTCCAGAAAGGGACATTCTTATCCAATGGTTGAGAATAATATTTCTTATTCAGCGATTTGATGTAAATGTAAAAAGTTGATCTGGCTCGGCTGTCGTCCTATTTCAAGATAAGCCCATCTGTGGAGGTTTACGGCTAAGTGCCATGCAGTAACTGTTTAGGACTCATTGCCCGGGGATGGAATTTTGGCAAGAACAGATCTCAATAACTAAAACAGTTTTTGTCCAAATGTCTATATATATTTAGGATATTTCTATTTATTGTCTGACTGTTTTACATAAAGATGTGTTTATCTGGAGCGTTTGCTAGTTTGTGCATTCAATCTTTGTTCAGATTGTAACTGTTAGCAGGAGATTGTCCTCAGTAGCCTTGCCGAACTTTTGATCAAATCCTGGTCCATTTTTCTGTACTTTGTACATAAATTTGACGAATAAAATTGTTTATACCAATAACTAAATGAACAGAGTTGTATTCTTGTTAAGCGCCACGTCGTTAGATTAAATATGGGAAAATGCCAGAACATGAGATTTAATGAAAAGTTTTGGAGGTTTTGCCTAAAAATTGGTATATACAGCCATATTGATGAGTACATGAAGACTTTGTAGTACAAGAGGTGAAGGTCATTCTTTGTCTCCCATATTTCAACAACATCTAACAGATCTTCAAGAACCACTGTGCCAGATTTCATACAGAGCCGCCAGGGGCTGCGGGAACGAAAATTTGTTGAAATTGGTCTAGGTTACATGACCAAC
>CAXDIV010000103.1:0-53183 GCA_963989385.1 Ctena decussata
GGTCTACAAACCCTGTGGGATAAGATTGCCACCAGCCTTCAGCAAGGTATAGACGCATGTACATCATCTAAAGTGGTCCTGCATCTATACTGGTCCTGGCCTCTATTTTGGTCCAAATCAGCCTCTAAACTGGTCCCGGCTAGCATCTATTTTGGTGTGATAAGCGGCCTCTAAAATGATCCCAGTTATATACCTGATAACTATGGGTAGTGGTCCTTCTATGAATAATTTGTTATTACTATGGAGTAAATCTAGTGAAGCCTCAGATCAGCCTGGGCATGCACCCTGTGTGATTAGTCTTTGCTGTCCACACGAAGAAACATTTTGTCCTTTTGAACGCACAGTGTAGACAGCTAGCCTGGCTGATCGGAGTCTTCGGTAGAAACACACATCATTTTGTTTGTTTTGACATGCGACGGCTTTATTTATTTATTTATTTATTTATTTATTTATCTAGAAATTATTCTATGTAAAATGGTATTTATATGAGCTTCGTTTGTATGCATAATATTTAAAGCATAAAGACAACAATGGACAATGGAAAATGTTGTTACGACCGGCAAAATGAGTCTTTTCATAAGGAAACCTGTCTTATGCCATATCCGAATATAAAGAGGGCCGATCAGCTTGCGCTTCCGCACTGGCTGATCTTATCAGAATGTGTGCTTTTGTTCGTTGTTTACACAGCGTTGTACCTACGGATGCTGTAGACAAAACCCCGCAAGACTCCAGCTAACTTGTGTAGTTGAGCTGTCTGATTTGAATTTCGCCTGGTCTGAAACTCGAAGACAGGTTTTCTGCTGGCGTAGTTTTATAGACAGCTGTTTATTTTACAGCAAGCAATGCTCATTAATGTCTTTGATAGAATATCCGCGGTGCAACCGAAACTGATATTATAGAGTAAACAAAATGAAACACAGAATCGCTTATCAGGTATATGTCACATAGATCACCATGCACCCTCTCCCTCTTAATTTCCATTTTTGTTTCTTTGTTAATTTCAACAAACAAGATGGCGAAGAGTTTAATTCTTTTTCTGATATTTTGCGTTTGTTCAGCTGAAGTTTTCTGTGCTAGAAACAGCGAGGAAGAAGACAAGGTATGATAGTTTAATATGTATTTCGTATTTTAATGTCTTGATAAACTTGACATCCGTTTATTTCCAGTATCACTGGAAACCATATCCTTTTGATCCTTTCTTAAAATATGGCAAAAGGCGCAACGGCCATTCGAAAAATACAATTTTAATTATTGTTTAAGTCTAGCCTTAAGCACAAAATACCTATTCTCTAACCCCCACCCCAACTTTCCCCGCCACTCCCGAACCCCGTGGAAAATTCTATGATTTTCTGAAAGTAGGATCCCTCCACCCACCCACCCTGCTCTGGGGAAAATTTTCGGTGGAAGAAATCTCTCCGGAAAAAAAAAAACTATTTCCCTCATAGCAGAATTTACCGCTGCTGAAATTTCGAGCGAAAACTCAAATCAGCAAATTGCCCAGAGGCCCAATGAAATTATAAGAGCTCAAAGTTTCTTACGCGGACAGAGAAGGCTCTGATCAGACTGAGCGGATGCCCACTCCTGGTGAATAAATGTCTTTTGACGAAGGTGCGATAAAGAATAAATGAGCTAGCTTGCTGACATCATTTGTTTTCCAGTTATAAGTCTAAGGTCCAATCTGTCACAAAATATTATGCAGCCTTTCCACTCTACTGACGCTATACACATTATATTTGACTAAGATCGCCGACTAGCCTCCGCTATACGGGCCCAACATAGTAAGTCCAAAAGTGACGGGCGGCGGACCATTAGTATACTATAAGCTAACGTTGTGAGCCTGCGGATAAGGTGAACTAAAAATCTTAGCGCGAAATCATAGTCATTTTTTTCTATGTGAGGGCTGAACTGCTATCCGAGCGGGCGGAAGGACCACAATATATGGCCAATTGTTTCCGGGGAGACAACTACTATCTCAGTGGGGAATAAGCAGCTATATAATAGTTTTTTCTATAACTCTGAATAAGCATTTCCCGGAAAAAGCTGGATGGATTACTTGAGATTTTACGTCCATTTTAACAATATTTCAATTATATCAGGACGATGGGAGGATGATAATGAAAAGCTGTGTACAATGGAACCCCGTTTATGGTAGGAAAGATTTCCGCTTCCAGCGGGTCTCGAACCCAGGAACACTACAGTCAGTGGCCATAAGTAGTTCATCAAATTCCGAATTTCCATTGACTTACGGGTATTTCCAAGTTTACTTTTACAGTTTTTGTGTGTTTAGAAATCAAATTATTGTGGTGAAACTTGTATGAAAATGATGAAAAATAAACTTGACACTGAAACATAATTTATCAAACTCGATAAATATTATTTAATAAGAATGTGGCTGTTTAAAAATGATCAAAAAATCTGAAAAGCATCTTTTGTATTGACGTCAAAATATAACCGAAAAGTAACACCACTAGGTTTCGGACAGCTACATCTTCCATGTCAGCCAGTAATGAAACTCTTGTGTAAATCGATTCAATAATCTCATTTTACGAATACGTTTTTGATTTTTAATTTTAAATTGCATGAACAGAAGCAGAGTATATAATTACTTGCACTGAAAAATGCATTAAAGTCAATGGGAATTTGGATTTGATTAAAAATTTATGGCCACTAACTGAAGATCAGCAGGCAGCGCTTAACCGACTGAACTGTCGGAGGAAAGACTGCTACCATCCGAGCGGGAGAAAAGACAGTGACTATATAGCAAATTTTTAATAGTCAGGTTCCTGCGGAGCGCGGGAAGGGTGGATCTCAGGTTGTTGGGGGATTAAGTGAAATACTACTATCGTAATGCAGGAAGTTTTTCTATACATGTATAATGTTTTTTTCCTTCACATTGAATAGGCTTAAATTATTTCAGAAAATGTTTATCTGTTGAATAAAAGGATGTTATTTTGTCGCGTCGAAAATATGCCAAACTGCACACACCATACCCAATAGTGAAAAAATAAATAAATAAATAAAAACGTAGCAGACACTGCTTCAGTATCCAGTTCCATTTAAGTTATTCCCTGTTTTAACATGGGAAATGCCAACCTTTTCAATCTAGAAGCGGGGAATCTTTAGCCACTTTTCGGGGGGAGAGGGGGATGTTTGATTTGGGGCGGGAGCTGTGGGGAGGGGGAAGCACTTTACGCGGAAAAAACACTGTCTAGTCCATTTTCCTATGGCAAAAATTTTCGTGGGGAGGGGAGTGGGTGAAGAAAGATAGAAAATGTAAAACTACCATATCTGTGGGGAAAATCAGCTACAACACCAGGTATCGTATTTTTCGGGGTATTCTACAACCGGAAGATCATAGCCGTTTTTCTGGGGTGGGAAAAAGGGGGCGGGGAATGGGTTTATGATAGAAGAAGAAGAAGCGTTTCCGTCACCTTCGGACAACGGCCGTTTGGTTTCGTCTGCTGTGGGGATCGAACCCTGTCTTGTAGTAGCAGTGTACGCCGGATAAAAACTCTTGATAAAGTAAATAAGATCTAGAATACACAAATGATAGGCTGGTTGTTTGAGAGATTGATCGCAGTAATATATGAAAAGTTGCCGCACAGAGGATCAGTGCTTCTTTGCTTTTATACTTTTCAATGAAATTTAGAGATTTCTTGGTGAAATCGAAACTGATAAACTGATAAATTATCACCTTAGATTTCACTGTTTCAAAAATAGGATTTTGTGAAATAGTTTCATTTATTTGTTGATTAACTGATAAAACCTTTTCCAGCTTGACATCAATTAAGTCACGCATGTTTGCACGTCATTACGACGTTAATGCCAAAGTAAAATTGTTAGTGCACGCGACGTCAGGCCGCCTTAGTCTCCAAAAGGCAATCTTTTATAGCAAAGGGGAAGGTGGGGGTGAAGGGGGGGGGGGCTATAAGGCCCTTTTTCTGCCCAAGAGCAAAATGTGTTTTTTTTCAGCTGATGATTAGCCTATAGTGTCCGCTATACTGAATCAATGGTGGTTAAGCTCCGTAAGCGCTACTTTTGGAATAATGGGGTTATTAAAGTGGGTGGAGTAAATCAGTATCAACCAGGGGAGTCACATTATAGGCAATATTTCTCCTTCAACTTTAATGGCATTCATAAATACCTTCCTTTATAAGTTGAAGTAATGGTTTTGGTGACATCTTTTACCAAATTCTTTCTATGAAAGTAAAATCTTATGTCTGCAGAATTTCTTTTAGAGACACTGTCAATTTTCATTAATTTTGGTACTTTGAATTCAATATATTCTACCATATCTCAAGAACCAGTGGATGACCTTACCGAACTAACATGGGTTCACCGTTGGGAGAGTGCAAACTGTTGATAAAATTTTGGTGACCTTGACCTTTGTTTCAATGTCACAGTAAGACTTATAACGTCAATTTTAAGTCAAGTTTGACCATTGTCTACGCATTAGCTCCTGAACTGATACGAACTCATGACTAAAGTGGCCTAAATTAAACATTATGATGAATTAGAGCACTGGGTATGATCAAATGGCCATTACAACATCTTCAAGGTCAAGGTTAGACTAGACATAGTTTAATCAAAGATCTCACACAGCTAGTAAGAATAAATTTAACAAACATGTATGTTTTTATTTGTAAATCAAAGCTTAATATGCATATAATGACCTTGACCTTGATTTGAAGGTCACCAGTACATTCAGAAGCTCATTATTTCACAATAGACTTTTCTATAACCTTTAAGTTTAACCCAGTTCTGTTTCATTACGTTTGGCTAATACTGACCTTCAGACCAAGGTCAAGGTCATTCTATGCACATTATTGATTTTCAAATGAAAACACTCAGTTTTGGTACATTTCTGCCGACTGATTGTGTGAAATCTATGACTCAACTCCGTTTAGGCTAACCTTGACCTTGACCTTAAAGATGATGTCATGGCCATTTAATCATGACGCCATGGCCATTTAATCATAACTAGTGCTCTAACTCCTTATAATGTTTGATTTAGGCCAATTTGGGCACAATTTCATACCAGTTCAGGAGCTAATGTGTAGACAATGGTCAAAACTTGACTTAAAATTGACGTTATAAGTCTTACTGTGCCCTTGAAACAAAGGTCAAGGTCACCAAAATTTAATCAACAGTTTGCACTCTCCCAATGGTGAGCCCATGTTAGTTTGGTAAGAAGTCATCCATTGGTTCTAGAGATATGGTAGAATATATTTGAAAATTGAAAGTGTCTCTAAAATAAAATTTTGCAGACATAAAATTTTACTTTATAAAGTAGAATTTGAGAAAAGATGTCACCAAAGACATATCTTCAACTTATGAAGGAAGATATTTATGAATGCCATTAAAGTTGAAGGAGAAATATAGCTAATAATGTGACTCCCCTGGTTCATGCTGATTTACCCCACCCACTTTAATAACCCCATTATTCCAAAAGTAGCGCTTACGGAGCTTAAGCACCATTGATTCAGTATGGCGGACACTATAGGCTAATCATCAGCTGAAAAAAAAAAACATTTTGCTCTTGGGCAGAAAAAGGGCCTTTTAGCCCCCCCCCCCACCCCCCACCCCCAACCTTCCCACCCCACCCCTTTCTTTAGATCTGTTCATCAAAATGAGATTTTAAGCTATTTTCAAGTTGCACGTTTACAACCAATTTCATACCCAGTAGACACGCTGGACGTATCATATTTGAGGAGATTGTTTGAAATTGTCACAGTATGAGAGACCAGGGTCAAAGAATGACCTTCACCTCTTGTACATATGAATCTTCATGTACTCAATAAGATGACTGTACATACCAATTTTCAGGTGAAAATCTTGAACAGTTTCTAAGAAATCTTATGTTCTAGAATTTTCCCATATAAAAGCTACAGAAAGCAAATTTGACCTTCCCGTAAAAAAGGCCAAGGTCAACCTTATGTCATAATTTTAACAATCTTAGTAGTACTCCTGTACTTGATGGTACATACCAAGTTGCAAGGCCATCGGCCTATTGGTTTGGATAAGAAATTTTTTAAAGGTTTTTACCATATATGGGCGTGGCGACCATGTTGGTTATGTGAATAGGACCGTTTGAACAAATTTTCGTTTCCCCGCCCCCTAGAGCCTCTACATGAAATTTGGTTACAATTGGCCCAGTGGCTTTTGAGGAGATATGTGAAATTGTTGAAATATAAGAGACCAGGGTCAAATGTCAAAGAATAACTTTGACCTCGTGTACGCATAAATTTTCATGTACTCATTAAGATGACTGTATATACTAATTTCCAGGTCAAAATCTTCAACAGTTTCAAAGAAATCTTATGTTCAAGGATTTTTCCTTATAAAAGCACCAGTAAGCTAATTTGACCTTGCCGTAAAAAGGTCAAGGTCAACCCAAGGTCATAATTTGAACAATCTTGGTAGTACTCGTGTACCCGATGCTACATATCAAGTTTTAATGCCATCGGCCTATTGTTTCTGGAAAAGAATATTTTTAAAGCTTTTACCATATATGGGCGGGGCGACCACGTTGGTCATGTGACCAGGACCGTTTGAACAACTTTTCGTTTCCCCTTCCTCTGGATGCAACATATGAAATTTGGGCAAATTGGCCCAACGGTTTCAGAGGAGAAGTCGTTTGAAATTGTTGACGGACGGACGGACGACGATGGACGACGGAGCCTTCCCATCCTATAAGCTCCCCCGGAGCCGCTGGCTCAGGTGAGCTAAAACAAAACAAGAAATGTTACAGTGTGTAACCAATGCCCCCGAAGGCCCCTTAGGCTGAACTTTGACCTGAAATTGTGACCTTCACTTTAGGCATGGGATCATCAATGTTGGAAGTGAGACACCTTTTTATCATGCTTTACCTTTCTGTGAAGTTTGATGAAATTCACTTTAGCAGCCTCGAGTTGGTTTGGAGACACAATCTAATCTCTGACCCTGACCCTGACCTTAAGCATAGAAACCATAATTTACTTTGTGACATACCATCTCATTATGTTTTATCATTTCAAGAAGTTTAATTTAAACCTGCTCAAGAAGTGTTTTAATAATTGGAGAGAAACAACTTTACCTCTGACCTCTGTGACCTTGAGCTTGGGCGTGGAAGTCTGTGTCTTGTGTGTGGCATTCCTTCTCATTTAGCTTTATCTTTCTATAAAGTTTAATGAAATTTGCTGTGATACTTTTCCGAGAAATTGCTGTCTCATTATTTGACATCGGACGCTAGATTGTGACCTTGGGTTTGGGAACATAAATATTATATGTGACCAACCTTCTCATTATGCCTTACCTTTCTGCGAATTTTGACTAAATTCACTTAGGTAGTTTTAGAAATATTATAGACACACTCTCTGATCTTTAACCACTGACATTGACCTTGACCTTGGGTATGGGAACCTAAATCTTGTACACGACATACTGTCTATGCTTTATCTTTCTGTGAAGTTTCATAAAATTCGCATCAGTAGTTTATATGTTATAGCTGAGACAAGATTTGGGACACGATTTGACCTTTGATCCAATTTTAGCCTCGACCTTGGGCCTGTGTACCTAAATCTTGTGCGCGACACACCTTCCCATCATGCTTTATCTTTCTGTAAAGTTTCATCAAGTTTGCTTAAGTAGTTTTCAAGTTATCGCTGAGACATGATTTGTTTCGGACGACTGACGGACGGACGGTGCGATTTTAATATGCTACCCGAAGTCCCTTCGACGGCATAAAAACAGCGCATCGAGAGAAAAGTTAAGCTTACTGCGTCAATGTAGAATACAAAAATAAAGAATGGAAGCGGATGTGTAGGACATACATATACTACAAATGAAGAGGGGTTGCGGCAAATTTTTGAAATTATTTGAGTAGCCAGTAGACAGGGAAAACTTGGTGTTTGGTGCTATTTCCGACGTACAAAATACTGAGAGAGAGAGAGAGAGAGAGAGAGAGAGAGAGAGAGAGAGAGAGAGAAAGAGAGATGCGCGGCGGGGTAGGGAGGGAAAGCTTGATTTTATCATAGCACACCTTCAACACCTTGAAAGTATGTATACAGTAGACCCTATTTGATCGTTTTTGATTAACTGAGTGACAAGTCGAGATAATTCACCATATAAAAAGTTTAGCAAAACACCGCAATATCGCTTACTTTTAGTGTTTGGGAAACCGCAACTCTCTTTACTTTCTACCGTTACCCGCTTACTTTCTTGTGTGAACTGTGTTGTTTTAACACTTATGTCTATATGCAGGCGGAAAGTATTATTTCTAATTTATATTTTCCGCGCCTGGTGGTTCCACCCGCCAAAACTGTAAAGCTACTACTAAGCTTACATAACAGCACGTCCATTACTCGGACGGTCCGCATGATTAAGATCTATTTTCCTTGGCCATACAGCGTTCAATCGACGTTGAATAAACGCCACACAAGGTTGAATCAACAGCAATTTGTTGACTTTGTTACGTATAAATGAAATACCAAACAGCGGCTCGCTGTGCCACTCAATAACTCTGATTAAATTTTTTAATCACCAAATATCACTATGCGTTTCCGATTCTGTCTTCATAAAAAGTAACATATTTCTGCAGTGCTTAACGAAAGGCTTTTCAACAAAAAAGACCATTTTACGACTGAAATAACACTTACCTTTCAAGGGCACGGGATGCGGATTGGCGCATACTTAGCCTACTCCATGACAACTACAAAACTCCATAGTGCTATGTATAAGCAATCCCTGACGCATCAATATGGTCGATTAGCCGATGCCTTCACTTGCATTTGAAAATTTCATTTAAAATGCCAGGACAGATCACAAAATGTTAATGTATCCTTTTTCAGTAGTTCTAAGTGATTTTAGCATTCAATAGCGTTTATTGGCATCGTTATGACTTTCTTACATCCGGAGTAACAAAATTAAAAGCCACAAACTTTATTATCGTGTATGTCCGCCGTTACCATCTTTTATTTTATACTTATCAGTGAATTCAATGCATACCTAGAACGAATAAATATGATATTGCCTACAGTGAAAAATATCGTATCAATTCACTAGTGACTGATACGATATATATTTTGTGGGCTAAATTTCTCACCGAAAAGGTCTGAAATGTAGCGTTATTGACATTATGTTACGGAGGTTAGCACGTCTAATCAGGCAATTGGCGTCACAATTTAAATCCCTTTTTAGCTGGAGTATCTATGATTTGCACACGACGTCAATCCGACGGAAGCTGCAAGCGGCTTTCTGAGCTACTCGGGCTCCTCATTACATTCGATGTTATATATTTGGTCATCACCGAAAAAGTAAATATCCCCTCTGAACTGCCCGACATCCGCACCTCGTGCAGTGAATCAAACGTTGGCAACTGAAATTGAATAGCCTCCTATTCTCTAGTAAGTTTCAGGATTTTAGATGCGCTGCCTGCCGATATAGACGCAGAGTCCCAGTTGATCCCACAAATGCTATTTAGGGCATTAATGTCGAGAGAATGCAGGCCATGGCATCACCTGAACATTGCTTTGCCCCAAAAAGTCTCGCTTAATGGGGTCACATGTTATCCTGTTGTTAAAGCGTCACGTCAACGTTGTTCTGGAGAAAGAGCAAAGTAACTGACTGCAGTACCTCGTCAGTGTAACGCCTGGCTATTAAATTGCCGTCAATCACCATGAGGGCTGTCCTAAAGAGCCAAGAAATTCCGCTCAAGAAAATCTTAGAAATTCTTCTTCTCTGAAACCATGGGGCCCAGAGCTTATATATTTAGAATGTTCCAATATTTAGTGGCCTGCTTCATAAATCCTGCCAATCCTGCCCCTGGGGGTCTAAATTGGCCATTCACCGGGGGTCATTATCCCCCATAGACCCATAATGGGAAAAACTTAAAAGATCTTCTGAAACCATCGGGCCAGGAGCTTATATATTTAGCATGTAGCAATTTTTGGAAGTCCCCTACATAAATCCTGACAATCATTGGTTGACCCCTTGGGTCTCAACTGGCCTCACCGCAGGAGGTCATTTGTTTCTATAGAGCTGTATAGCTAAAGAAGCTTCAAAGTCTTCTCTAAACCACGAGGCCCAGAGCTTATATATATAGTAAGTAGCAATGTTTAGTAATCCCCAACATAAATCCTGCTAATCAATCCCCTGGGGTCAAAGCTGGCCTCACCCCAGGGGGTCATTTCTTTATATAGCTCGTAGCTAAAAAAACACTTCATATTTTTCTGAAACTAGAAAGCCCACAGCTTAGATATTTACTGTATAGCAATGTTTAGTGGTACCGTACAAAAATCCTGCCTATCATGCCCTGTGGTCCAAACTGGCCCCGCCGAGGGGCTCATTTATTAATATTATGCTTTAAATAGAGCTAAAATGTAAAACTTCTTTTTCTGGAATCACTGCCAACCATGCCCCTGTCGTCAAAACATTCTGGGGGTTGAGTGGGGGTTGGGTGAATGACTCACATTGGTAATCAGGTGAGCGATCGTTGCCCTCATGGACTACCTGTATTATGTCTGATGAGAGCCTCGATTCTTCGGGCTACTTCGCCATAGGAGACTCCTCCCTCGACCATGACAAGAGCACGTTGACGTTCTGCTTCGTTTAAACGTCCCATTGTTGACGTTATATGAAACAGTTTATATGGCGTTTACTTGTAACGAGGTTTCAAAAGGAATGAAGAATGCGACTTTTGCATTTCACATGACAGAGATATTGAGTTAAGTTAATTTTTGCACGTGCTCACGAAGGCTGATAACTCAGATAATCAGGACGGTCAAATTTGCCAGATACAGATCAGCCACTAAGTAAGATAACAGTCACGATCGACCAAAATGATATTATCATCGCAATTTGGTGTGTTCCATTAGTTTTAAATACTGGTAATTTTCATTAACGCTGAGCATATATTTTTCTATGACAGCTGTTGTATTTGACGATTAGACTTTAACAAACGATTGTGTGGCAATAGTTTTATGTTGGTAAATGTCATATATCTGTATCCTTAGAAGTTTCTTCTTCTGAATTTTGCCATGTATATCCCTAATCCCTTAGTCCGTCAGTTTGGATCTTTATTACATATATACTGGTCACGCCTTAAAGAAACGTTTCATTAAACTATTTCAAAACATGCAGCATGGGTGCCATACATGCGCGTAAGTGTGATCTATTTTGATTTCTATTTGTGTGTCTCAAAATGACACAGATTGAACATTTGTGAAAGCTTTCAAAATTTGCTCCACCGTTTACAAAAATGCTTCGTGCACGGGATTGTTTTCCACTGAAATTTCTGGAAAGCCTTTGAAAGTTGTTGTGACATGTGCTCTTGTATAAGCCCGTCCCCGTCCAGATGGAGCGCAGTGGAGCAGTGGTAGTATGCCCGGCTCATGATCGAAGGGGCCCGAGTTCGAATCCCACCAGGGCCCTAGCGTTGTGACCTTGAGCAAGTCACATATCCACAGCTCAGCTTGTATATATGTATATAGTCTTATCAAGTCGCAATAAAAATTCTACAGAGCTTATGTAAGTTGTTAATCAAATTAAGCGACTATAAATAAAGATTATTAAAATGGTAATCTACTATCACCTATAAGTCCAGTGTGTCTCTCCAATGGTATACTGCTGTCACCTATGGACCCTTTACCTGTCCCTGATGTATTCTATTGTCATCAGAATACCTGGGTCTTCCACTAAGGTACTCTGTTCTCACCTACATACCTTTTATCCGTCCTTGAAGTACTCTGCTGTCACATAAATGCTAAATATTTGTCCGTATGGTACTCTACTCAACCCTCTAGGTCCAGCGTCTGTCGAAGCAGCACTCCGCTATAGGACTGTGTCTGCCCGTGTCTCAACTATATGCCCCAGTGTCTATCCCTAAGGTAAGCTCCCGTCAACAGTATCTATCCATAAGTTACTCTGTCACTTTAAAGGCCAGGTGTTTATTCCTGAGGTTCTCTACCGTCACAGGTCTACGAGCCTAGTCTCTACACGGAGGGCCTCTACTGTCACTTATAAGTCCATTACTTTATCCTGTGTCCCTGATAGGGCTGGGAGGGTAGATATTTTGTACCCGGGTACCCGAGTCCCTATTACCCACAGGAAGAGAATGTAAATGTAGGATTGTCTAGCTCTTATATAATACACCAAAAAAGGTTTTGCATCATAACTGCTGTTGATACAAGGCGATCACACTAAACATTGCTCTATTTGCTTTGAATTTTATTGAATGGATTTTTATACACTAGATAGTAATAAGCATTCGGGTAACGGGTAGTAAATTTGTACCCGGGTTATTGCTTTACCCGACCCGACCTCGGGTACCCGGGTACTCGTCCCAGCCATAGTCCCTGAGGCACTCTTCTGACACCTATAGACCCAGTATCTACCCCTACGGTGCCCTTCTGTCAGATTTCGGACCTGTGCTTACTCCTGAGGTCCTGAATGGTAACCTTTAGGTCCAGGATCTATGCACAAGCATAGTATTGACCCCTGGTACTCTACTATAGGACTGTTTTTACCCGAGATTTAATCTACAGTCACCTACATATGCCCAGTCGCAATCTCTAAGACGATGTCCTGTTATCTAGTCACAGTGTCAATCTGTCTATACTACCCATAGGGCCATAGTCTATCCAAAAGATATTCTATAGTTACCGGAGGTACTGGACATATTGACCCGTTGGGATACAGGACTTGTACTGGCCACTATAGGCCCAGTGTCTATACCTGAGGCACTATCCTGTCAGCGACAGGCACAGTGTCTATCTCTGAGATACTCTACTATCTGCAATAGGCACATTGTCTAGCTCTGCTATGCTCTCTTGTCACCCTAGGGCATTTGTCTATTCCTGAGGTACACCACTGTACTAATAAAGTCTCGTCCTTCCCTGAGGTACTCCAGAGTTATATTTCTGAAGATTTTCTTTAGTTAAAACAATATTTTATTCAACTGTCATTCAGAGTACAATTTTCATAAAAATGATATGGTCGAAAGCTCATGGCTTTGTTTAGACCATTTCCTAAGGCATAGCCAATGGTATAGACACTGCGCTCAGTGCCTATCCCTGAGGTATCGTTATTTCACCAATAGATCCAGTAACTATCTATAGCATTCTATACTGTCATCAATTCTCCAAATGTCAATCCCTAAGGTTCTCTACTGTCATCCATAGGGCCAGGGTTGTACCTAAGGTACAGACCCACTGTGTGTCCCTAGGTACTGTAATGTTAGCTTTGAACCCTTTGGTTATCACTAAGGTACTTTACTGCCACCTATAGGCCCTGTGCCTATCATTGAAGTACACTTATGTCACCTATATGTCCATTTCTCCGCGTGAGGTGAGATATTCTTTAAAACCTCCATTCCCCCTGTTTATCTCTGGTGTGCTCTACTGCCTCCTCATATTGCACAGTCTATCACCGAGGTACGTTATGGTACCTACAGTCCAGGTGTCTATCAGTGAGGCTTCCTGTTGTCAACTGTAGGCCCAGTGCCTAACCCGAACCTGAGGTACTCTCATAACATCTAAAGGCCCATTGGCTATGCCTGAGGTATTCTACTGACCTATGCGCCCAGTGCCTATCCATGCGGTATCCTAATTTCATCCATAGGTCCATTAACTATCCATAACGTACTCTACTGTCATATATTTTCCAAGTGTCAATTCCTGAGGCACTCTACTATCATCTTTAGGTACCTGTACTAAGATATGTACCTACTGACCCCTCAGGAACAGGATCTGTACTGTCCACTATAGGTCCAGTTGCTTTGCCGGAGGCACTACTCTGTCAGCGATAGGCACAGTCTCTATCCTTGAGGTACTCTACTGGCCCCAACAGGCCCATTGTCTAACTCTTCAGTACTCTTCTGTAACCGAAGGAAATTTGTCTATTCCTGAGGTGCACTACTGTTACTTATAACCCACTCCTCTTTTCCTGAGGTACTCTAGAGTCATCTTTAGGCCCAGTGGTATTCCTAAAGGTATTCTCTATAACCTATAGTCCCCTTGTTTATCTCTAGTGTACTCAACTGCCACCTAGTAGTGCACAGTCTATCCCCGAGGTACTCTATGTTACCTTCAGTCCCAGTGTCTAGCCCTGAGGCATGCAGCTGTCAGCTGTAGTACAAGTGCCTTATCCTAACTTGAGGTACTCTGATAACATTTAAAGGCCCAGTGGCTATGCCTGTGGTACTCTAGTGACCTATACGCCAGTGTCTATCCCTGAGGTTTCCTATTTTCACCCATTGGTCCAGTAACTAGCCATAACATACTATACTGTCATCCATTTTCCAAGGTCTCTCTAAGGTTTTCTACTATCACTTTAGGTCCAGTGTCAGACCTTAGGTACTGTAATGTCAGCTTTGAATCCTTTGGTTATCACTGAGGTACTCTACTGTCACCTATAGCCCTGTGCATATCATTGATGTACACTTATGTCACCTAAACGTCAGTTTCTCCGCATGAGGTAACTTTCTGTCACTTATATACCATGTATCTATCCTTCAAGTTTTCCAAGAGACCGTGCGCCTATCCCTTAGGCACCCTGCTGTCACAGTGTATATATCCCTGAGTTACCATATCACCTTTAGATGCAGTGTGTATCCCCGAGGTACATCTGTCACCGATACCCCAGTGTCATTTCATGACGTACTCATGTATCACATAAAGGGTCATTGTCTATACCTGAGATATTTATAGGCATAGGTTTTAATCCCTGAGGTGCACTACTGTTTCTTACATCTTCTTTCTACCCCTTAGATAATCTACTCTCACCCATATGTCTTGTGCGTATCCCGAAGGTATACAACTTTCATCTCTAGGCCCAGAGGTATTCGCCCATCACCAGAGATACAGTGTATATCCCTAATAAGCTTTAATGTCACCATAAGGTCCAGTCATCCCTTAGTTACACTGTTGTTACCGTAGGCACAGTGTCAATTCCTAAGGTGTTCTACTGTCACCCATATGCCTTGTGCATATCCCTAAGGTACACTAATGTCACCTACAGGCCCATTATCTATATCTGAGGTACTCTTCTGTCACCTATAGATCCAGTGCCTATCCACGAGTTACCTCAATCTTACTTTAACTCCCAGTGTTTATCCCTGAACACTCTTTTGTCAGTCATGAACTTTGTGCTCATCCCTAAGGAACTTTTCTACCACCAATAGGCTTAGTTTGTATCCCTGATGACCTTATATGTTACCACAGGCATGCGGTACTCTACTGTCGCCTTCCTCCGACCCAGTGTTTATCCTCGAGATATTCCATTGTCGCCTACGGGAACAGTGTGTATCTCTGTCTCTCATGAACTTTAATATCAATTTCAGGATCAGTTTCTGCTCTCATAACATCTAAAGGCCCATTGGCTATGCCTGAGGTATTCTACTGACCTATGCGCCCAGTGCCTATCCATGAGGTATCCTAATTTCATCCATAGGTCCATTAACTATCCATAACGTACTCTACTGCCATCTATTTTCAAAGCGTCAATTCCTGGGGCACTCTACTGTCACCTTTAGGTACCTGTACTAAGATATGTACCTATTGACCCCTCAGGAACAGGATCTGTACCGTCCACTATAGGTCCAGTTGCTTTGCCGGAGGCACTACTCTGTCAGCGATAGGCACAGTCTCTATCCTTGAGGTACTCTACTGGCCTCAATAGGCCCTTTGTCTAACTCTTCAGTACTCTTCTGTAACCGCAGGAAATTTGTCTATTCCTGAGGTGCACTACTGTTACTTATAACCCACTCCTCTTTCCCTGAGGTACTCTAGAGTCATCTTTAGGCCCAGTGGTATTCCTTAAGATATTCTCTATAACCTATAGTCCCCATGTTTATCTCTGGTGTACTCAACTGCCACCTAGTAGTGCACAGTCTATCTATGTCACCTATGGGCCCAGTATCTATCCCTAAGTTACTCTCTAGTTCCAGTGTCTTTCTCGTAGGTGTCTGTATGTCATTTATGGGCCTAATATCTATCCATTCGTTACTGTTATGCCACCAATGAGACCTGTTCCTAACCATGAGATACTCTTCTGTCACCAATTACCCGTGTATTAATTCCGTTGGAAATTTCATGCCACCTATAGACCGGTTGTATTTCCCATAGATACGCAACTGTCACCAATATGAAATACATGATTGTATGCATATCCCTGCTATCATTTATAGGCCCAGTGCCTTTCCATGAGGTACTCATATGTCGCCTACCGGCTCAGTGTCTATCCTTTGCGGAGCTCTTATACCACCTATGACCCCTATGACATGGGGAACTCTACTCTCATCTTCAGACCCTGTACATATCCCCAAGGTACGCAGGTGTTTACTTTACGCCAAGTATATATCTGTGACGTAGTCTGCTGTCGCATACAAGCCCAGTGTCTATAATGGAAGGCACTAACCATCATCCGTTGCCCAGTGCCTATCCCTGAGGTACTTTGATGTCAACCATACGTCTAGTGTCTACCCTGACTTACTCTCTTGTCACCTTAGGCCCAACATTTATCCCTGAGGTACTCTACTATCCATATTAGGTCTCGTGTCTATCCCTTTAGCATTCACTCTCACCTATAGGCAGTGTACCTATCCCTTAGATACTCTTTTGACACCTACAGGATCAGTGTTTCTCCTTAATGTCACCTATAAGCTTAATGTCTCTACCCGAGGTACTTTTCTGTCACTTACACCCACAGCGTCTATGCCTGAGACTGTCACATGTAGGCTCCATGCTTATCTCTGATGTACTCTACTGTCATTTATAGGCACTGTGTCTTTTCCCGAGGTACTCTGGTGTCGCCTACAGGCCATGAGTCTTTAGATGGGTTATTTTCTGTCACCTACATTCTCATTTGTATGCCTGAGACTGTCACAAGTAGGTCTAGTGTCTATCCCTGAAGTATACAACTTTCACCTATAGAATATTAACAATATGCCCAGTGTCTATCCCCAAAGTGTTCTTTAGTCTCATATGAGCCTAAATGTAAGAGTACCACCCCAGGAATAGACTTCGGCCTACAGTTGGCAGTAGACTGAAACATAGACCGACAGTGTGCTAATGGTGATAGCTGAGTACAGGTAGGACAGACAGCGGTGCCATAGTAAAAGTAGAATTCTTCAGGAACATATTACGGATTATATTTCATTTACATCCTTTGAGATCGGAGGATAGATTCTGAGAAATCTAGATCATCGTCTTTTATATTATTTGGATCCTTTTGAAACTAATCAGTCTTTGAAACGACTGCCCAATGAAAATTAAGAAATTACAGTATGCTTTTTCTGGTTTCCTTACCAGATATTGTCAGGGTCACTGACGAGGCTTTATTAGCCGAAACTACGTAGTCCAGCCCATGTTCCTACTTCTGTATGTATTCTCTGCTCTTGAAGGAACTTTTAAAGATTTTAATTTTACCTCACTGCAGCTGGTGTTGTGCCGTGTGGAGGCCGTAAAAAGTCTCCCCGTACATCATCCATAGTGCAGATTATATTTTATTTACATCCTTTGAGATCGGAGGATAGATTCTGAGAAATCTAAAGTTTGAGGTCGATGAAGACTATTATTCTAGATCATCGTCTTTTATGTTATTTGGATCCTTTTGAAACTAATTAGTCTTTAAAACGACTGCCCAATTAAAATTAAGAAATTACAGTATGCTTTTTCTGGTTTCCTCACCAGATATTGTCAGGGTCACTGACGAGGCTTTATTAGCCGAAACTACGTAGTCTGGCCCATGTTCCTACTTCTGTATGTATTCTCTGCTCTTGAAGGAACTTTTTAAGATTTTAATTTTCGATAGACATGGGTCTTTAGATGACAAAGGAGAACTTAAAGCATATAGGTGATAGTACATGTAACATAGCACGGGACAGACATCGGACGCGTAGCTTAAAGGGGTGTTAGGACCTTGGATAAACATACAGCTTTAAACTGTTACCTTTGGGCTGAGCATACAAAGGTAACAAACTGATGGCATGACATTCTTCGATGTACGGAATCTCTTTCGTAGCGTTCTTACATGTCACCCGTACTGGAACTGATTACAGAAAAAGTTCGTATCGAATAGCAGAAATAGTCAAACTGTAGATAAGCAGACCTCCGCGTAAGTCTGTCAGAAATATTACCAGTCATGGCTGTGTGCTGTGATATGTTTCGTCTGAGAAGCCTTAGCCGCCATTTTTCTAAGCTTTTGATTGTTTAGCAACACTGGCGAATGCGCACTCAACCCTCACAATGACATATGATTGTGTATTTATTCACATTCGCCACACATTTGCTACACAATATATTGCTTTGTGCCAAACAATATTTTATGAACACTCGTTATGTGAAATGCAGGCTCAAGTTTTAGTTCTGTCTGCAGCTTATCAATTGTTGCATCTTTTTGTTGCAGGATGATTGGAGGAAAAAGGCACGAAATAGACTACCGGGTCCCCTGGACGATGATGTTTACGATTTGATTCTACAGGTTTTGCAAGGGAAAATCAAAATGTCGGACATAAAAAAGAAAGACCGGAAATCGTATCATAGGAAAGCCTACAGACGTTTACAAACCGGCGCTTACAGCATTCAGAATGTCCAGAATCCGTTGGCTGGTTCGAAGGAAATAAAACTTATACATACCCAGTCTTCTAAAATAGTTGTGAAAAAGTCAGAAATCCCAGAAATGGTTAAAAAGGTATCACAACAAACAAGGGGAGAAGGGGCAAAGAAGACCAGGAAACGATTGACTGCAAACTATGCAAGTGTAAGCCAGCAACGAATCCAAAGAGAACTGAACAGAGATCCTGCTCAACAGCGTAGATACCCTTTATTTAAAAACATGGCACCCCTTCGACCTGTTAAATCATCAAATGTTATGGTTCGCAATCAGATCGACTTAGTCGACTTTAGAAATATTGCAGTAACCATTGACGATCAAAAGTTCCAGTGGGTTTTATCTGTAATGGATCTTTATAGCCGTTTTGTTTGGCTACGCGCGCTACAAACCAAGTCATCAGATGAAGTTGCCATGAAACTGCAAGATATCTATAGCGAGTTTGGCACTCCTAAATATTTACAATCTAATCAAGGACGAGAATTTAAGGGTGCAGTTGAAAGGCTCTGCAGATCGCTGAATATTAAAATTATACACTCCAGTGCGTATCATCCCCAGTCACAGGGAAAAATAGAAAGATCTAACCGGACGTGGAAGCAAAAATCCAAGACGACCTTCTACGTTTGGAAGATGGCCTTTGCTGGCTAGATTTTCTCCCAAGATACCAAAAAATTTACAACGAAGCGCAACACGAAGCCCTCGGACCTTTCAGTCCCTTTGAAATTTTTTATGGCAGGCAATCAAGAAGTGATCAGGATATCTTAGTTCTAGGTAAAGATTGTTTAGACAGCGAGGCTATTTTTGAAGTTGAGGAGAGACAGGAGAATGATCCAACCCTAAGATGGCCTAGCAGCTCTGATGACGATGCAGAGGACATAGATGATTTGATCGTCCATCTGAAGTCTATGAAGGAAGTACGAAAAAAAGCAGAATCGAATTCGGAAAAAGCATCACAAGGAATGATAAAAAGGAATCTTAGAAAGAATCCACCTTCACGGTATGAAATTGGAGATGTTGTTATCGTGCAAGTGAAACGAAAAGACAATAGATTAAAAAAGGGTTCTACTAATTTAACAGTACCTAGAGTCTGTAGGGGGACAATTACAGAGGTAAACTATACAAATTATAGGTACAAAGTGAAAACAGATGAGGGGAAGCATGTCTGGTTTAAAGTCAATCAGATAACATCACTCACTAAAGAAGAAGAGAACTTTCGGCAACGGGTTCAAAATGGAAAAGCAAAATGTAGCTGTAAAGCACAGGGTTGTGATAAAAACTATGAACAAAACTGTGCGAACAAAATGAGCCGAATGTGTTGTTTTTGTGTTGGAGAAAAGCCGTGTTTCTTTCATTTATCTACACTCTCATCACCATCGGATCTCAATTTTTTGTTACGAATGAAAACTATGGAAAAAAGAAACTGTCTTCCGGCTCTGACTACGACAATTTAATAAGAAATGCTTTGGAGTTTGGACTAATAGAACGAGGCACGACACCAGCGGACGGTAATTGCATGTTCCATTGTCTGTCTGCTCAGCTGTCAGAAATACTTCATCGAAGGATCTCACACTCAGATGTAAGAAAAGAGTGTGTAAACTTTTTAAGAGAAAATCCCCGAACTACAGACGGAACGCCTTTGTCCAACTTTGTGATAGGCAATAATCTAGAATCTTACCTTGTCAACATGGAAAACGGAGCTTGGGGTGACAATCTGATGATGTTCGCCGCCAGTCATGTTTATGGTGTAGGAATAATGGTAGTCTCGAGCCTCGGCGACAGGGCAACACAGTTCATTCATCGTACGAGCGTTGAAATGACAACAGAAGAATCAGCAAGAGACATGATACTTCTCGGACATTTGGCAGAGAGCCATTATATTTCTTTAGAGCCTCTTCAGAGACTGGATTATCAATCGGATTCTGAAGGTGAAAATTCTCGACAAGAATTCACTGCAGAGTCGATATTGGCAGGAAGCTCAGAGCCTTTATCAATGCACACCCGTAATGTACATAATGGTGTGACTCGCTCGAGTAACAACATCGATCTGTCCGAAATAGAAGAAGAAATCAGAAATTCCATTATCAGTGAAACGTCCGGAAATGAAGACGACAACACCATTAATCATTTCAGAGATATCAGACAAGAAGGCACTATTCCAGTTTGCCTTAATAATGCTCGAGTGATCATGTTTCTAACGTATATGGAGTCAAAAGGGAGACAATACAAGCATTTTAACAGTGCTTATGGGTCGTTTGTTTGTGTACCTGAAGAGGACATGGCTACATTTGACGAAAAATCGTTATACATGGAGGCTGGCAAAACATATCGACTCGACTCGAAACCGTTTCGTTTCTGGTTAGCAAATGTGTGCCCAAACGAAAGACGGGTTAATATGACATTCAACAACCACGACGTGGTTGAAATTCCTGCCGATATTGTGGAGTCGTTTGACACGTGGTACGATCAATTAAGACTGAGAATAAGTCTCGCGTTGAATCAGTGATAATTTATAAACCGAGCTTTATGCCAGAGATACTAAGTAACTTGTAACCTTATATGTAAATTAGATCTCTGAGCATTCAAGGGCACCATGATCATTGAAATCACTTTGTTACAAAATATCAAAGAAAACTAGTGAATTCACTGTATACTTTAGAATTCACAATTCAAAGTTTTCTAAAATGGAAAATATATACTAGTCAATGTTTACACTTCAAAGGTCCTATCCCATACTTCAAACTTCATATAAACAGTCAATTCTACAAAATTAATAGTTCACAGTTCATGCGTCACATAAGCAGTTCAGAGTCGATATCATGTCACCTTTCATAGTTTACACATTTCATTTTATATTTTACAGTTCATAGTTCATACTTCATACTTCACATAAGCTCAAAGTTTATACGTCACTGTCTACAATATAATACATGCATTCGTCACAATTTTGACCTATGAACTATGAAGTGTTGACTTTTAGAAGAACTGCAAAATATAAACAGCGACGTATGGACGATGAAAAAAGCAGTATGAAAAAGTCTGAATTATAAAATGCAAAGTATAAGCTCTGAACTGTAAAGAGTGAGGCGAAAACGATGAACTTTGAAATGTAAACTCAGAAGTGTTAACTGTTACCTCAAAAGTATGAATTCTGAAAATCACGTATGAATGTGAACTAAGAACTGTGAACTACAAGGGGTGAATAGTGCACTGCGGTGTATGAATTGTATAACATGGACTTTGAAGAATAAACTGTGAAATGTAAGTGATGAACTCTGAAGAGAGAAACTTGAATCGTTAAGTATGAAGTGTTAACTGTCAACAATGAACTATGAAGTATGAATTATGAACTTTGTAGTCTTAGTTGCAGTATGAAGTATTAGCTCTGAATTATGAAAATGAATGTCTTAAATAACTTTTTTTCCCTTTAAAGAATTATGGAAGTAAACTTTGAACTGTGAGCTATAAACTGTGCATTGTGAATTATTCAGTCATGTTGAAAGCTATATGTGTGACCTCTGAATCGTAAAGCATGAATTATAGAGGTATTACAATAAGTAATGTTTTATCCAAAGTATACTCGCAAATTTTATTAAGTAGGTTGAATAAATGGTCAGAGAAATTTGAGATCTTGGCTAAAAATCAGTTTGGTTTTCAAAAAGGAAAATCTACAACTGATTGCATTTTCATACTGCACTCTATAATCACAAAAGTGCTCAATTCGAAAGAAAAATTATATTGTATTTTCATAGATTTTGAAAAGGCCTTCGATAAAATTGATCGATTAAAGTTATGGAATAAACTTATTATGCAACACGTTAGTAGCAAAATGGTACGAGCGTTGAAGGCTATGTATTCTACTGTTAAGGCATGTATTCGACATAACCGGTCGTATTCGGATTTCATCGATTCCAATTTTGGTGTGAAACAGGGCGATCCTAGTTCGCCGATGATTTTCATGATGTTCATTAACGATTTAAACGAGAAAATTAACAATGATCTAGAAGGCATTTTTACTTTAAACGAAATTAAACTATTTCTTTTGCTCTACGCAGACGACCAAGTCGTCTTCGGAAAATCACCCGAATCTGTGCAAGCTATGTTATTAGACATTGAAAATTATTGTAATACATGGGGTCTAAAAATAATAAACACTTTAAAAACCAAAGCAATGATTTTTTAGAAAGGCCGGCACACAACGTATGACTTTTATTTAAATAATACAAAACTCGAAGTGGTTAATTCTTTCAAATATCTTGGTGTATATCTCTTCAAAAATGGAAATTGGCATCGCACGCAAAAATGTATTGCCGATCATGCATTATACGCTCTACATAATCTTTTTTCAGTTTTTAATGAAGTAGAAATATCAACGTCTCAAAAATGCAAATTGTTCGATTCTCTCGTTGCTTCTGTTTTAAATTATTGCTCAGAAATCAGGGGATATCACGAAGCTAAAGATATTGAGATAATTCACACTAAATTTTGGCGTAAGGTTTTATGTGTGAGACAATCTACGAATTTATGTAGCCTTTACGGTGAATTAGGACGATTTCCGTTTTACGTAATGAGAAAAATAAACATGATTCGCTATTGGTTAAAATTGTTAAATATGAACGAAACTTCTCTACCCAAAACAGTATACTCAATGCTTAAAAATGATGATGACAATGGAATTAATTATTCTGGTTTAAAATGGGCTTTCAATATAAAAACTATACTTGAAACACATGGCCTAGGTTATCTATGGTATAATCATAATTCAGACTCTGTTCCATTTCCAATCATACGACAACGCATATTAGACAATTATCAAAGTTGGTATGCTGAAGTAAATAATTCACCTAGGCTTGTGTCATATTGTTGTTTCAAACATGATTTTAGACAAGAACAATATCTCGATTTTATTACTGAAAAAAAGTATAGAATTGCGCTGAGTAAATTCCGTATTTCAGCACATAATCTTGCAATTGAAAAAGGACGCCACTAACATATTCCACGCACTGAACGAAAATGTAAAAACTGCAATCTCAACGTCATAGAAAATGAAAATCACTTTTTATTAGTGTGTCCTCGATATAGTGAGCTTAGACGGAAATATTTTTCTTCTTATTATTGCCATTGGCCAAATCTTAATAAATTTGATAATCTAACGACCTCAATGTCTAGAAAAGTTTTGTTAAACGTAGGAAATTTTTTATATCATGCTGAAGATTTAAGAGAATAAGTTTAGCAGACGTTGTGTATTTTATTGCACTCAAAATTACAACTTCTAATCCAAAATTTACGTGGTATTAGTATAATGTTGTTATGATATGCATATAGAAACATTCACGTAGATAGGATAATATAACTAGTTTTTACGTTATGATCCACCGGTCACACAGACTTTATCAGCATTGACTCAACGTTGATTCAGCGTTATAACGTTTAATCAACGTTTATTCAATGTTGATTCAGGGCTGTGTACCTGCTGGGGACTCTCAGTAGTACGCTGTTGTTTGGTTAGCATATGCAGGAATTTTATTGTTGTACATTTAAATATCTTGTCATTCGCATGAATACTCTTTTGCTTCTCTGTAAATGTTCATCTCACTTTTGCTTTGTAGGCTATAAACATTGAAAAGTGTTTAATGCTGAATAAAGTATTCTGTATTCTGTATTCTGTCTTCTGAATTAAACTTTGAAGTGTGATGTTTGAACAGTGGGTTCACCGCCGGAGGATATCAAAACCTTGCGTAATCATTATTTTAGTCCCCGTTTAGTTTAAATGACTGTTTATGAGGTTTCTTGGCATGTTAAAGCATGTTTGCCTTAGCAAAGAAACAATAATTTGATACACGCTTGTCAATTGAAGATATTTGTTTTTGTTGCATTAGTTTTTCTATATACTAACTTGGCAAGGATATGCCGAAATACGCTTTGCGACATTAACTTTGACATAGATTCCTCGTTAAAGCAGCCAAACAACAATGTCAGGGGTTACTTAGGCCGCCATTAATTTTCTATGGTAACCACAGAGAGCCATTATTTACATGATGGTAGGTATTCCTGGAAGCACGGTGAAATTCATAGTAAAATTTATTGTCAAACACAAGCTGCCAAAATAGATTGTCTTTCTTATTATTTATTCATATTTTATGTATAGTCTGCGTAGCTAAACTGTGGTAGACTGCTTATCTTCGTATCACTTTACCATGTCTAAGTATGCTCAATCACGTCGTTTACATGTGTGTGTGTGTGTGTGTGTGTGTGTGTGTGTGTAATCGCATCTGACTATTTTTCGTAACAGTCCCGGGAAACTATGAGGGTACATGTATCGGCTTCTTTTCGGCTCATCTGATCCGAAGGCTCATCGATGAATTATAGGATAGGCGGGCCTTCATCGTCCATCCTTCATCGTCGTCGTCAACACTTGTTAAATATCTTCACCTCAGAAACTACTATGCACATAGAGCCTCCTTGGGACCTGGAAACGAACGTTTGCCCAAATGATCCTGGTCACACTGCAGATATTGCCACCATGCAAATATTAGGTAAAACCGTTAAAAAATGTTTTGTTTTTTTTTCTTTGGATCCAGTTGGCCGACTCGTGGTTGGTTGGTTGGTCAGTTGGCTGTTTGGGGTTTAACGGCCCTTTAAGACAGCATTTCAGTCTGTATCGGGCCATCTCCCAGAGAGGGGGCGAAAGAAAAGAGAAACGATAGACGAGAGAAAAAAAATCCAAACAACTCTCCCCAGTACCAACTGCAAGCACAGTAGGCTCTTGCTCCAGTCTTATTCAAATAGGTACAACACCCCGGCACTGGAAGTTATAACCAGCACCGTCGTTCGACCACCACCCACCCGACTCGTGGAAACTTGATGTATTGATTTCGATTACTACCAATCTTGCTCAAGTGATCCCTAGCCTGACATAACTTTTTTTGCTAAACGTCAGTTTTGGTTCCTTAATTTCTACATGAAGTTATCTTATATGTGAAAAGGCTCCCCCGACACTATTCACTAATTGTCGTTTACTCTCTTTCTCTCTGTTTAAAACGTCTGAGATTTTTCCAAAGTGGTCTACTTATATCCGCAAAGAAATGATGTCTTTGCCAAATATGGCAGCGGCCTTAACATCCAGCATACCCAGTGTATGCATTTCTCTCAATTTCTGGGGATCAGCTAAATTCCATGGTCTCAGAGGTGATGCAATAACAAGAAAACATTTGCAGACGGGCAGACAAACTGACACAGGAGAGGACCCCTCAGAAAAGAAATGCTCCACTAGACTACGTTAGGTAGACCTCAAGGCTGAAAATGCACTTGCTCTCAGTATATGATAATTTTTGTCGAGCCCGCCTGCGGTGAGCGAGACATAGTTGTTTCAACTTCAGTTCGGTGTATGTCCGTGCGTGCGTGCGTTAGTGCGTGCGTGCGTCCTTCCGGATTTGTCCGAGCCATAACTTCTACATTTACAAATGGATTTCAAAATAATTTGGCACAATTGTTCTCCTTGATAAGTAGAAGTGCCATTTGAATTATTTGTTCAGGTAGGTCCAAGGTCAAGGTCACACTTGAAGGTCAAATGATAAAATGGCCATAATTTGAGCTTGTCCGAGCCATTACTTCTACATTTGTGGATGGATTTCAAAATAATTAGGCACAATTGTTTGCCTTGATGAGCAAAAGTGCGATTTGGAACATTTGTTCAGGTAGGTCCAAGGTCAAGGTCACACTTGAAGGTTAACTGATAAAATGGCCATAATTTGAGCTTGTCCGAGCCATAGCTTCAACATTTACGAATGGATTTTAAAATTATTTGTCACAATTGTTCTCCTTGATGAGTAGAAGTGCCATTTAGAATATCTGTTCAAGTAGGTCCAAAGTCAAGGCCACACTTGAAGGTCAAATGATGAAATGGTCATTAATTGAGCTTGTCCGAGTCTTTACTTCTACATTTATGCATGGATTTCAAAATAATTTGGCACAATTGTTCTTCTTGATGTGTCAAGTGACATACATGTTTGGGTAGCACCAAGGTCATGGTCACACTTGAAAGTCAGATATTATAATTGTCATAAATTGAGCTTGTCTGGATCATCACTTCTACTTATTTTCCTTTGTGAAAAATTGAAGAAAAAAAAGAAGAAATATGATGGCTAAGCATGATGTTGTTTGGCTTCTTTCCAGAGTGAAGCAGTTACTTAGTCTTGACATACTAATAGGTCACTATAGCTAACAGCGGGCTCGACCAGTTGTCCCTGGACAACCTTCTAGTTAATAGGAGTCATTTCATTACCCTTGGGCGACCAGTAAATATATGTACCATGCCTTAGCATATCATGCGTACTACTGTAGTGGGTATATGCGATATGCGATTTGTATGTAACCTCTCCTGGTAGCTAAACATGAAGGCAGAGTATGCATAAAGGGCAAAGTGCGGCTTTTCATATAGCAGGTATATTAGTTCCTTAAAAGTGCATGTGTGCGTGCGCGCGTACTTGCGTGTCTGTGCGCGTGTCATGTCCACGACCCTGTAATTCGAAGTCGGGAGCTCAAAATAGTCGGCCATGTAGACGCTCTTTAAGGACACTGGAAATTTCTCACATTCAAATGGACTAAAGCGAGACAATACACTAGATACTTATTAAATAAATGTCTACAATCATTCCATGTAAATTGAGTCTGCTTAATTGATTGTTTGAAGGAATAAACTGAGAATGGTCACAAAGTGTAAGTCTGAATTTTACGAATAACATCAAATATACAAACATCCCTACCCTGTTTAGTCAAATAGTGGCTGCGTGTCCTTAAATAATATCAGCCAAGCCTCATCACGTATTATATATTGTAAAAGATACCGTTTTTTTATGAAAAGATTTCATTTAGATATTCTATGTGCTGGAAATCTTTTTTATTTTATTTATTTATTTTTTTTGTTTTTCAAATCTTGCAGAACTTGGCTCTTCTGCAAATCATCTCATCACAAAACGCATGTTTATATGTCTATTTAATTGGAAATTAGGGCACACATGTCGCCATATTGACTCGTTGTAGAGTCAGCAACGTGAGATATTCTTACATGTATCCGGCATAGCACATCTTGAAACATAGTGAAACATTGAATGTGCTAACTAATACACTGACATTCAATAAATATTTTCGACCTCTTTAACAATCGTCTTGAAAATTTATACATTTCGAACGGTTTGCCTATAAACTTTGTCAAAATAACTTATAACTTTCGAGGTTGGGGGCGGGGGTGGTGGGGGGAAAAGGAACGGCGCGTGCCTGTTCCAAATGTGCAAACTGATACACTGACATTCAATAAATATTTTCGATCTCTGTAACACTCGTCTTGAAAATTTATACATTTCGAACGGTTTGCCTATAAACTTTGTCAAAAATTACAAATAATTATCGGGGGAGGAGGTGGAGGAACAGCGCGTGCCTGTTCCAAATAATAATAATGATAAATAAAGGTAACATTTCGGGTATCTGAAAGTTGATTAATATTCATTTCTTACTGCCTATTTCATTTTTACCCAAAATTTACAGCTTGCCATTTCGTAAGTTATTAACAGCCTTGTTTTAATGGACAAAATCCATGTGTTTACAAGACAATCCACACGCTCACGGCTTTACGGTTTTATATGAATAAGCATTCTGGGGCCGTCACAAAAACTGATGTCAACATCAGTAACGTGCACAGAAGCGGGCGTAGTTTTGTGGCGTTTTCAAAGCGTTCCTGATCATTATAGGCACAGCTAAGAACTTTTTGAAGCGTTTTCTCCAAGCTTTTGAGCGTCATAATATTTATATGCAATATTTGTTTATATGCAATAATAGGAATCAAACACGCTTTTCTGATATGATTAACATCTGCTAGGCCCCTCGGGAACCGTCGACTCCCTCGCATTTCAGGTTTTAGTTTAGTTTCAATGCTTCCCTCGGAGCCTAGACCGGAGCAATCTAATAGAATGGTTTTAATAAACTATTAAATAAGCCGAAACTATGATTTTTAAGTATAAGTACAGGCCTTCGGTACAGCTAGACTATTCCTCTGTTATAGTATTCCAAATCAGCCCTGTATTTCAGCTACTGAGTAAGTAATAAATACTTCTGGGGTTATATTCCTTGTTGCAGATAAATATATAAATATTTGGTCTGAAGGGCCCTGCAGATGATAATGCATAAACATCCTGGTTGATTCCTATATCTTACATACCGCAAACCCCACTCCCGTTTTAAGCTAGCAGCCCATGTGCGGGCAAGCCACAGTCTGCATCCGCATATGAATACACGCATACGGTACATATTTTTTTCATGTCCACGTAATATGCTTTTCGTGTTCCACGATTCCCATCATCTAATCAAACTATACTAATTTATTACCAGTTTGAGGGGGGGTGGGGGGGAGAGAGAGAGGTGCGGGTACAATAAGGGGTGGTGGGGGATCGGATTCTTTTTTTTTTTGGGGGGGGGGGGGTGCTGTACTGGGGAAGGGAGGGGGTCGGAAATAAATAAGCCTCGGAGCAGGGTGGGGGTCATATATTTCATTAGGCATATTGGGGGGGGGGGGGGGGGGGGGTCAGAATTCTTCCATCAGTCTTCAGTTTTAAAAATGTGTCAGCTTCAGACCCCCCATACTCCTAAAATTTCAGACTCTTTTCTTTCAAACTCAGAAATTAAATGAAATTTATGGAAATGACACAAAAATGGGCAGTTTCATATTTTTCATTCATTTGCAAAAACTAAAAGTCATATCGAGTAGGTGATTTTCTTCTCAATTAAATTTAATGCCTGCGTTTGTGGTCTCAGCTCTCTAGGTGCCTTTTCATCAGCAAAAATTACTCTGCGTGATAAATTAGCCAGTCAGATAAGAAAGTGTTCTTTGTGTTTCATACAGGTTTTGATTGAGGTCAGTAGACATAAATTAGGTAATAAAGTGTGTGTGAAGGGTAGCTGAGACGGGGTAGTGAGAGAGTGAGTGAACTCGGGTTTAACATCCCACCAACAACGAGGTCATATGGAGACGGAACCTCGGTTTAAAGTCTCATCCGAAAGACCGGAGAAGCGGGGGATCGATCTTGCGACTCTGGATTGGTAGTCCGGAGTGTTATCCACTACACTACAGCCGCTCCTAAGAGACGGGGGGGATGGGGGGTCATAAAATATTTTGTCACCTATCTGGGTTGGGTGGGGGGAGGGGATCGGAAAAATAATTCTGGTGAGACTGAGGGGGAAGAGTCGGAAAAATTTAGGTGAACCATATGAAAATGTACCCGGCTCCCCACCTAATAATAAATGAGGGGCAGATACCTGGCGCTGTCTCAATAACTTACTGGAATGCGCGAACGTAGGCGTTCGATATTGAAAACAAAACGACATACCCAGCAGGCACATGGCGTTGAAATGACGTCGTTCTGACGTCGATGTGAAATAGTGACGTCGCATCGACGTCAGAACGACGTCATTTTTACGTCATGTACCCGCTGGATAGGCTCAGGAAATGGGCCAGGGTATAAACTAGCCCCACTTTCCTCAACACAAACCGTAGAGATATTTTGGAAAATGGCTTGTGCCGGGATATGCATATAAAGTCGTGAGAAGCAGTTTTAGCAGAAAAAATAGTCTTTTTTACATATTAACGTTAAGCGCTCCGGACCATTTTAGAGGCTGCTTATCGCACCATAATAGATGCCAGCCGGGACCAGTTTAGAGGCTGATTTAAACCAAAATAGATGCCAGGACCAGTTAAGATGCCAGGACCACTTTAGATGATGTACAGACGCATTTATCCTAGCAATGGAAGCAGGTACCCGGGATGGGTTCCCCGGAAAAGCCAACAAATTCGTCGCTTAATACAAGAAAGAGACAAGCTTTTTAAAGGCTGGCCGGCGGTCTTGCAGACCCCACCGCCATAATAATTCCTTGAGTACAGGCACCTGGTAAGGCGGGTTTCAGACAAGGCATATGAAAAGTACCAAGGCGATATCCTAGGCCTTAACAACGAAAATGATGACAAAACTATGACAGAGACACCAAGAGTCGAAATAGAAAGCTCCACCCTCTTCTCAAACATTCAAAGCAGGACTAAAATGACATTGCTGCTCTGGGGTAGAATGTAGTCTTCCTCTTCTGGCACAGATAAGGCCAACACCTTAAGTGATCAGTTTCTTTCAGCGTTTAGTCCCAAGACCCCAGCCCAAAAGTCATTGCAGGACCTGGGGTCGTATTCATAAAACGACTTAAGTCGTTGCTATGCGGTTGCTAAGGCTAAATATCTATAAAGGAGATTCCCTACAACTATAAAATTTGGTCTGGAGGAACAGTCTTTGTAAGACTGTTCCTCCAGAGCAAATTTCATAGTTGTAGGGAATCTCCTTCAAAGAAATTTAGCCTTAGCAACAGCATAGCAACCACTTAAGTCGTTTTATGAATACGGCCCCTGCACGTAAAACTCCCCTTCTACCATAGTCTCTACTCCAAAATGCCTGATATATATATATATATATATATATATATATATATAATATATATATGGTAGGATTAAATCATCAACAGTGCAAAACAATATTTACTGAGCGCTTTCGGCTTTCGCCTTCTTCAGAGTTTACAGGTACAAGAAAAAAATCAAAATTTCAACATCTCTACAGGTAAATCAAGAAAAAACAAAACAATCATGAAAACGTTTCTCAACCTACTATTCAAATTCACATTAAACGACCAAAGAAATTGGAAAAAGGTCGTTCAACAAAGCAAAATTGCTACAAGGCGGCCGTTTCACGGCCCCAGTTCGAATTTGAAATTGCAAATGGCTGCCAAAATGAGAAAAATCGTATTATGCGATTTGTAGCGGTGTATTTATAGCGATATACATACATTCTGTATACTGGCCATTCAGCTATGATGCAAAACTCACCATAATGAAAAAGAGAATTTTACATGTAATTACATCGCTACAAAAGCAAGAGTGGAACACTGTATGTCTGGAATAATGCAAGATGCCCCTGCAGAAATAGACTGAAGGTGGGACCGAGGCTAATCTCCTTTGTTAATGCCGCTTGGATTCAAAGTGTTAAGACGACGTATCCAGTAGCTCTCGCGACTTTTTCTGGCATTGTCTTTCCACTCTGAATTGCTTTCTAAGCAGCAAACAGAGGCATGACTGAGAAAGTCATGTCCTTGCAAGCAAAAGTGCTCAGCGGTAGGAGATCTTTCAAATCTCTTGTGTCTCCAGTCATCTCTGTGACCATTCATTCTGATATTCAGAGGGCCCTTGGTTTCCCCAACATACTGCTTTCCACACTTGCCACAAGAGATCAGATACACAACATTCTGTGTCCTACAATTGGTGTCACCTTTAAGCTTGACACGAGCACCACTGGACGATGTGGCTGTCTGAGAGGGGGTTATCATTCTACAGGTCTGACATCTTGATCTGCCACAGGGTTTACATTCTCCAAGAGGTTCGTCATCGGTCGGATCTGGCTTCAGTCTAGCCCGCACAAGATGGTCTTTGAGGCTTTTTGGTCGCCTCAAAGACCATCTTGTGCGGGCTAGACTGAAGCCAGATCCGACCGATGACGAACCTCTTGGAGAATGTAAACCCTGTGGCAGATCAAGATGTCAGACCTGTAGAATGATAACCCCCTCTCAGACAGCCACATCGTCCAGTGGTGCTCGTGTCAAGCTTAAAGGTGACACCAATTGTAGGACACAGAATGTTGTGTATCTGATCTCTTGTGGCAAGTGTGGAAAGCAGTATGTTGGGGAAACCAAGGGCCCTCTGAATATCAGAATGAATGGTCACAGAGATGACTGGAGACACAAGAGATTTGAAAGATCTCCTACCGCTGAGCACTTTTGCTTGCAAGGACATGACTTTCTCAGTCATGCCTCTGTTTGCTGCTTAGAAAGCAATTCAGAGTGGAAAGACAATGCCAGAAAAAGTCGCGAGAGCTACTGGATACGTCGTCTTAACACTTTGAATCCAAGCGGCATTAACAAAGGAGATTAGCCTCGGTCCCACCTTCAGTCTATTTCTGCAGGGGCATCTTGCATTATTCCAGACATACAGTGTTCCACTCTTGCTTTTGTAGCGATGTAATTACATGTAAAATTCTCTTTTTCATTATGGTGAGTTTTGCATCATAGCTGAATGGCCAGTATACAGAATGTATGTATATCGCTATAAATACACCGCTACAAATCGCATAATACGATTTTTCTCATTTTGGCAGCCATTTGCAATTTCAAATTCGAACTGGGGCCGTGAAACGGCCGCCTTGTAGCAATTTTGCTTTGTTGAACGACCTTTTTCCAATTTCTTTGGTCGTTTAATGTGAATTTGAATAGTAGGTTGAGAAACGTTTTCATGATTGTTTTGTTTTTTCTTGATTTACCTGTAGAGATGTTGAAATTTTGATTTTTTTCTTGTACCTGTAAACTCTGAAGAAGGCGAAAGCCGAAAGCGCTCAGTAAATATTGTTTTGCACTGTTGATGATTTAATCCTACCATATACTTATTTCAATCATTTTGAATCCATTTGTTGGATCCAGTGCTACCGGGAAGATTTTTGTTTGATGTTTGTCTCATTTCTCCCTATATATATATATATATATATATATATATATATATATATATATATATATATATATATATATATATATATATATATATATATATATATATATATATATATATATATATATATATATATGCACTGCTAAAAGGAATTGTCAAGCTACTCCTAGGCTTGAACCCGCATTAGATTACACGGACAAACTAAAACCCATTGGTTTACAGACATTACACGAGGAACTCTCCCAAATTCTGCGGCTGATTTTGCAAAGATCTTAAGATACTGGAAATTGTCCCCTATTCTTAAGAAAGGGGACAAAAGGCGACCACTCCTACTATATTCCCATTTCCATGCCATGTGTCCTTTGTAAGGACTAGAACGGGCTCATCAAAAAACTTCACTTCACTGCACATACTTTAGGAACTTCAGCAAGGGTTCTGAGAAATGAGACCTTGCTAGATGTGCATAACGTGCATTGACGAATCGTCTCCATCAAAATGCCACTATAACTTCGTGCTTTATCGACGTTACTTAAACTTTTGCAAAGGTTCACCCCTCGGCATCAGCTGATCTTAATCATTTTTCGATGATTTTCTTTTATTGCTCATTAGATGGGATACTGTAGACTTTGTTTTTCTGTTTTAGAGCGGATAATAGCCACGGAACAGTTTATTCATATTATTCATACAATTAAATCTTATTCCTGCATATATATTTTTGAATGGATTCGGGTTTTTATGCTGTTTTCAGCAATAAGATTCTCTCTGTATTCAATATCATAGCAGCGAAAACTAACTATCTGAAAAATTGCATCCCGATTGCCCTTTAACCCATTCCATTCGGGATACCCCTTTAAGGGTATCCGGGCAACAGTTTGGATCCAGATCAGGACCCACAAACAATGAAACCTATTGGTATTTGTCTATATGTCTTTCACTGGTTTTGTTATAGATTGTCCGGCTTTCGGTCTGTTTTTTTTACCATTTGCTTTCATTTGCTTTAAATTTTTGCATTTAGTGTGTTTTTATTATATAGGCGGTGGCGCAGGGTGTATGTTATGTGTGTGTGTGTGGGGGGGGGGGGGGGGGGAGTATACCTGAGCTTCTGCTCACATACCCTTGTTTTAGAGCTTCTTTTCACAGTACTGGTAGAGGGGGATATACTTGAGCCTCTGCTCAAATGCTCTTGTTTTAGAGGGTTTTTTTCACAGTACTGATGGAGCCAAGATGTTCTGGTCCCTTTCAGTAGTATATTGCTTATGGACATGCGTGGTTGATATGCAGTTGCATGTATAGACTGTTACTTAAGCAGCATCCTGCAGCCATATAACGGGTAGTGGTCAAACTCTTTAAAGTTTAATAGTGTAATATATGGCAGGCTTTTTGTTTTCTTATACTGTTAAGGATAGTTAAGAAATGACCATAACAAATTCGCCAGATCCTTGAGTCGAAGGACTTTTGCGAGACTGTGGCACATAGTATCAGATGCTGACTTGAGGTGAATTCTAGTCCACTGCATTCCATGGATAACTTTCCACGCCACTGTTTAAAAATCGATAATCGAGCAGGTAATGAAATACACTACGAGATATGGGCAAGTCATCTTTTCCTTCTTATTTTAGTTTTCCTTATATGCAAATCCATTTTTTCCGTGTTCATTTCGAAAACCACATTAAATTGCGAACAGCCTGATATAATTTTTGAAAAGATCGTGTAAGAAATACCGCGGTCATTTTTTAGTTTAAGTTGACTACCCTCAAAATGTATAGAATATATAGTAAATCATGACTTTTTTTACTGCGTTGATTAAAGTTTTGACCCGCATATATCTCTTTTTTTCATAAAATGATAATTTTCCGTGTTTATTCCGAAAACTACAATTATTCAGCATTTCACTGATACAATTTTTATTGAAATAGGAAGTAAAACGGTGCTGTCATTTTTACATTTTCGACCAGCACCCTTATATTTTCTGTGCTGGCCGCAAATATCCTACAGAATTCACACATTACTTCAGGTGGCGTAGAAAGTTGCGGACGCAACATGCCCGCACAATTACATGTAAAGGGTTTTTCACCCAATTGTTTTAGGCAAAAACAAACAGTTTCAGCATGTCCGCGTACTGGCCCGAACTTCCAAATGGCGTATCTGCCTATACGCAAGACGCCGATGCGTATTGAAATTTTATCAAATCGACAAAATTTCCACACGCATTTGCATATTGATTTTTGTAGATTAGACAAGACGTAAGCACTAAATGCATTCAGTCATGATACTGTCACAAATCTTAGAAGGTAACCTCAAGGCTGTTCCTCGACAGGTGTAAATAATGCACGATTGTGCACATCATGAAAATGCCCCTAGTTATGCCTCTGACTTCTGGCCCGTCTTGGAAGATGAGGAGGCTGGATTGATTATAAACAGTAAGCACATAGCTTACCGTTAAAACTCTCAAAATTGGGACATCTTATAAAATTACCGTAATTGTCCTAAAATAGAACAGTTCAGATTTAAAATGCAGTAATGTGTTCAAAAGTAAATGGAATGGCAAACAGTGTAGACCATGATCAGACTGCTCCCTAAGGAGCAGTTTGATCTGGGTCTACACTGTTTGCTCAGACTATCTGTTCCAATTTTTAGATTTTTTCACGGTAATGTCCCTTTTCAATCATTTATCGATACATTCTGTGATACTGGCCGTTTAACTGAAAATTTCTCCAATACTGATTAACTTAAAATTTAAATTCTTGTATGAATGCGTTTAAATGAATTTTAATCTTTCCGTACTATTTGATTTTAACAAAAGGCAAATTAACAGCGCATACTCCGATGGTGGTCTTCCATAACTCTTATTACTAATCACCCTAATATTTGGACGTGAATGCCCTATTTCTTGTAATAAACGTTACCTCGCCAATAAACGCCCCTCCTTGCCGTCTGTGTGAAAAAGTGGCCAAATTCCTCCAAGATTTGGTGCAGACCACCGTTATGATCCATTTATTGCTTAAATTTTGTATCAGGAATGTTTTATGTACAGGGCTTGTGAATTGTAATGCCATCAGGGCGTGAGAAATATGATATACCTTGGAAGTGAAGATGCAGATCAGACTCAGCTCCTAAGAGAAGTCTGAGCTGGATATTCACTGTTTGCCGTTATATTTTTATATATCGCCATAAAGTAACATCGATTTGCTCAAATTATGGGAAAGTTATATAGTTTTGTAAAAGAGATCAAACTCCAAGTAGTTCTGTTTATTTTATTCCCGACTAGTTTCGGTTATTACAACCTTTCTCAAGGGACATATTTGTAAACAATGAAACATAATGACATCAACGTCACATGACGTCAATGGCAACGACGTCAAAAAATGGCAACGACTTTGGTGTAAAAACTTACTGATTAAACAGTGTTAAGCACATTTAACAATAACAGGATCTTAGAAGATGTAAGCACATTTAACAATAACAGGATCTTAGAAGATTATAAAGAAAGTTATATGGAATTCATACTGCTACTGCAGTCTCAACTTCCTCGCGAAATACCGGTTGCAGACCTTTCTGGGGGCTAATTACAGTCAAGTGACCGCATTGTCACCATAACTCTCATGACTGTATAGTTCTGAGCACTATTCTGTCCAACTGCTGAGATTCACTTGTTCCTTTGTAAGACATTTCTCAGACCTATCCTGCAGATAGTTGTGAACCTACTCTGTTTTCCTTCACCAGCTGGCGTTATTTTTGTTCAAGCAAGTTTCGATCTCCTCGCAATGAATACCTATCCAGTCCTCTGTAGCTTTCTTCACTGTCATCTGAATCCTCTTTTAAGATTCCCAGTATTCTTTTGCTCCTCCTGCTTCATACCGCCTCTTCTTCAAAACTCTCCTCTCATCACAGAGGTCGAGAACATCACTGGCGACCCAGAGCTTTTTCCTGCTACGTTTCTTCCGAAGTACCTCACTGGCTGCATCAGTCAGATATACTGTAGAATCTATGTCCATGTCATCATCCATAAGACGAATGAGTGGTGCGAATTTCTCACCTATTGTTGCTTGGAAAGTGAAATAGAAGGTGAATGGTCGCCAATTGCACAAACGGGGAATAACTTTTGTGACTTCCTGTTTTCTTCTCTGGATAATGAAGACCTTCCAAAATGGAGTCATCTCTGAAAGGAGTATTTTTTCCGTAAATACTTGACACCCCACCCCCTCCCCCTTCACACCACGTAGAGGGGAGGCTAAAAAGAAAATGGTAGAGTGAGTGTATTCATTCACCTTAACGCATATGCAAAGATCAAAGACTCAGATCAGCCTGCACATCCGCACAGTCTGATCAGAGCCTTTGCCGTTGGCCAATTTGTATGAGCCCCTGCGGAGTCTGCAGTCTCAAAACGCGGGGAGTCATACTCTAGTTTGAGCTTTGTTCGCAGATACACTCAGCTGCTGTTATTTGCGTGACCCAACCACTTACTTTGTTGAAGTATTTCGAGTATTGACAATTATTCTTTTTCATTTCATGTTCAGCATTTTTAAAGTTTATTTAATCAACGTCGTTTTAAAGGTTCGGACAGGATTCAAACCCAACAAATCAGGAAATACCCTACCAGGAGAGTGGTGTTAGGAGGAGAAAAAAGAACGCAATCATCCAACAGTTTTACTTCTTTAATCATTCGAGCGACATATAGAACATTAATAAAATCATACTCTTGTCCTTTTGGTAATTATGAAGAGCCTGATTACCCAATAGGTCTGAGCAAACAGTGCAGATAGGTCTGAGCAAACAGTGCAGATAGGTCTGAGCAAACAGTGCAGATAGGTCTGAGCAAACAGTGCAGACCCATCTGAGACTGTTCCTAAGGAGTCTGACTAGGGCCTACACTGTTTGCCATTCCAGCTGCATCTTTTGGGGCGCATTACTACATTGTAAAACCAAACTGCACCGATTTTAAGATAACTACAGTAATTATTTTAGGTGTCCCACGTTTTAGAATTTTACGGTATATATCATTCACTAATGAGCTGCGTCGTGAGGAAACTTTTTCGAACTGCGTATGGCCAGACTAGAGTGAGCACACGTGCATTTTTGTTGCAACATGTGTGGCTCGAATTTTTACTTTTACCAGCTAATGTTTGCGGCATGCTTTAACTAGACTGCGCATGTATGCATGTTGGTCTATGCGAATTTACACGTTTTACGGTGAATGGATACACTTTCAGGGTAAGTAACTTGCCATTTCTATTTTTGTCTCCCTTCTCTATGGGGTCTATTCCTAAAGGAAAGAATTTGCTCCGCTAGGAGCAAATTCTTTTCTTTAGGAGTAGACCCATGTTAAGAAGGGATAAATCTCACAGGGAAGTAAACAGGAAGTTGTGAAAGTAATCTCCCTTAATGGCGAAAATGCATGACAGCGTACCCATACACCCAACGATACCAGTCTTATGAACTTTCTGGCAGGACACAACTAAAGAAAATGCTTTGACTCTTCAAAGGCTAGAGATAATACTATCATGTGGTTTTATGATAAAATTTAACCTCAAGAAAATAAGATCAAACTTTTTTTATTTCAATCAGCACTTATAGAAATAGACACAAACTAACCAACAAGAAAAATGCATATATATGTTTATACATATAGCACCACAGAAAATGATAAAGCGTTACATGTAATATGAATAGACATACAATATAACAAGGGCATAAAAAACGAAATTTGCTCACCTGAGAATTCAATGCTACGACATATAGTTTTCTTTATTATATGTTATACACTCTGAAAATCATTACCATCGGTCAGTTGAAAACATTTATATCATTTTGCTCCGCGCTCGTGTTATGATCTACTTTACAACTGACCCCTAAACAGTGAATTATTACTCAACAATTCACTGCTAGAGCTGATCTATTTCTGCAACTCAGCATCAATACAACGTCTTGGCTCCAGACGTTGCATTGGCGTTAATGACATTATTTGCCTGCACATGGGAGATCGTCCGTTTGAAAATTATTTTAGAGGATTTTCAAATGTTTCAGTAGTGCAAGAGCGTTCTCTTATAATTATTATTTTGAGTGTTTAATTAGCGTTATAATATGTACATCAGACCTTGCTACAAAATCCTGAATTAATTTCGGTACTGGCCATTACTGATTTTAATACTCGGACATCAAACGGTATTTTCACCAAATTTGAATCGAATCCACTGAATTCAGGGCTACAATGGTAATTAAAACGATTCAATGTATATTTACAGACAAACGAAACAACATGGCAATGTGAAATTTGGCTTCATTCGGCACATTGGCTTCGAAGATGTAACTATGAGTTGGTTGGTTGATTTGATGCTTAACGTCCACGGTAAACATCTAAGGTCATGTCGGGACGGTCAGTTAACCTAACCACACTATTCCTGGGCAGGCTTAGACCTCCTAAGCGGTTAACCAGTACTAAGTGCACATACTTTCGCCAGTAACTGACAACTGCCCCTCTTGAATCAGCGGAAGGAGAAACGAAAGTATGTGGCCAGACCGGGATTCGAACCCAGGACCTCTGACTTACGAGTCAGGTGCCCTACCGATTGCGCTACCCGGCCCGGCTAACTTTGAGTAACCTTGGAAAAGGTCACAGAATGATCGTGACCTCTCACGTACCAAAAAATCTTAATGTACTTATTAAGTAGATTATACCGAGCAAATATACCATAAAATGCAACCGTTTCAGAGAAAAATCTAATGTTTTAATATTTTCCATCTAAAATTTTAGCACATGGAAGCAAATTTAACCTTTTGTAAAATGTTCAAAAATCAACCTAGGGTCATCATGTGACAAACGTGAAATGTTGGATACTAAATTCCAATGCCATACACTTTTCGATTCTGGGTAAGAGGACTTCATTAAAGGTTTTTACCGAAAGGCACTCGACGGAAAATTTGTAATTTTGTTTATATTTTATCAAATATCAATCTTTTCCCGCCTCTCTGCAAAATTTTAAGTCGATCGGTTGTGAAATAAGAAAGTTGCAATTCACCCAACTGCATTATCATTTTAACCAGGTAAAGGTAAGTCACCACGCCATTTTCATTTTCTGTTTACATTTTTGGAGTCGCATGTTCCCACTCATAATAAGCATTTGAAGCAAGCTACTTCCATCGTACGAAACCATGATATATTTCTGCACTTATCTACAATCAAATCATTTCGTGCCAGCGAAGGATAATGTGAAATTTACAACAGAATTAATAATTTATGAGTCACGATGGCAAATAGAGTAAATTGACGGAAGCGGCCAAAATGGCGGTCTATCGGAAATCCGAAAATTGCGAGTTTGCTGATTGGTCAACGAGAGCAAGTTCAAAATCCGATGATTTGACAACTTGGACTGCTGCGCATGCATCAGTTTGGTTGCCATTATGGCGGTAAAGCTACGTAAGTCAAAGCACGAGACTGGAAATTTCGTGGAAAAAAAACGATTTCATCACTTCCGTCAAGCTGGAATAAAATCAAAATGGCGTAGTGACTTACCTTTACCTTGTTTCAATGATAATGCAGTGGGTGAATTGTAACGTTCTTATTTCCCACCTGATCGACTTGAAATTTTACAGACAGGCAGAAAATAGATTGACATTTGATAATGTGTTAAAAAAATACAAAATTTCCGTCAAGTCATATATGGGCATGGCGACCATGTTGGTCAGTTGATCAGGATCATCCTAACAAACTTTCCTTCCTCTCGGAAGCTCCATATGAAATTTGCTTACAATCAGTATAGTGGGTTTGTTCACTGACGACAACCGACGACGACGGAGCCTGCATATTCTATGAGCTTCCCCGAAGCGAGTTAAAACGATAAATCAAATACATGTAGTGGAAAATATAATATTTCTAGCAGGCGTACAAGGCTAAAACAAACGTTGCATCGACGCCGATACATTGCTGTACATGATGTAGCATTGATGGTATTTAAATGGTGCCCAATAGGAGTATTCTCAGAGGTTTGCAAATAACTAACATGCATTGTTTTTGTATTATTACCACTGTGGCGCTCAAGTAAGATCTGCCTGGCTGCCTCACTCACAAGAATTCTGCAAAATACCTCCAGTTTGCATCAAGCTAAGTTCTGAGAGAAACAGAAATAAATGCCAGGGACGACGCTGGGGTCAAGGCAAGCATGGACCGATGGGCGGATTAACAAACGAACGCACAAACGTATACAGAAACCATACCCCTACATCTGAGGTGCTACAAAAAGCAACTGAAATGTGATGTGATACACATGTACAAACGTTTTGCAATAAATACAAAAAAGGAACAAAAATCAAGAAGTCTCACATAAAAATAAATACATACATTCATTAACAAGGTACATATATAATCCTGTACAACAAACATAACCTTAACTTAGAGAAAAACACATTTTAAGACACCGTCCAACCTTAACTTGGATCAAACGTCAAACCTCGTATGTCCTTCATCGAGGATTGTCGACAACATCTGTCTGGCATTTCAGAATAAAACGAAAATCTTGCCTTTGAGTCTGTCAAGGACATGCGATCTGGTCACGGAATCGTTATTTTAATTGTTTCAAGCAAAGGTGCCTGCCATATAATATGGCAGGCACCTTTGCTTGAAACAATTAAAATGGTGATACAGGCATGTGGAAACTATAAAGACTAAAATCAGCCTGTGCAGCCACGCATCAGTCTTATCTGCTCGTATCAGCAATCACTGGGGCACGGGATAAATGAATTTACAATCGGCGTCGCATAAAAATTAGCCTTAAGGGATGCACGCAGTCAGATCATGGTCTTCAAGTCCCTTCTCTGGCATATCTAATAAACTTTGCAGGTTTAAAAGTGATATATGAAGACTCTGGTCGGGTGACCTGTGTTTTTCCTGTGCGCATATGCCACAAGGTACCTTTTCACGCGACACCAAGATGTCTAATATCACAATATTTCGTATTTTAGCTCAATAAGAGTCTTTTAGCACTCTGGAACAAAACACTGGAACTTTCCCTCTTCTTCTGGCCATAGCTGAAATTATAGATAGAAAATGAGCTTACCCAGCAGGCACATAAGGTTGATCAATATTGATTCAACCTGGATTCAACGTCATGACGTTGAATCAAGACTGATTCAATATTGATTCAACCTTGTGTGCCCAGTGGGTAACAAGTGTATGTGACTTTTTGAAGATAACTTCGAGCATGCCTTGCTAAAAATGCTCCTTCATAAAAGCCCTCATTGGAGCCTCCCCTCATACTTTATGGAGAAATGAGGAAAACAAAATCGAAATATTAATCAGTATTTAGATCATCACGACAGACCATGCTGAGTTTCGAATTTGAACGTCAGATACATACGAGATTGTCATAAACACTCATTATGTCAGATACAGAATAGAGTCCAGAGATATCATAAAGCCCCAAAACATTACGCAATAGGAGCGGCGGTAAGGTAGTATAGTGGATAACGCAATAAATAATAATAATAATAATAATAAAATAATAATTTCCACTATCACAATCCAGTTCCTGTGAATAGATTGCCAATATACAACTACTACTCAGCGTATATAAATTAATGTTTTTAATTTTATTTAAGGAATGAATTTCATTTTTCTGAGGTTTATCGAAGTGTAAACTACATTGGGTCACTAGCAAAGCCTACATGAACCTCGTTGGGACCCCGTTGGCCCGGGGTTCATGTAAGCTTTGCTAGTGTAGTTTACGCATCGGTAAACATCAGAAAAATTAAGTTCATTGCTTATATTTACATTCGTTTCAATAAAAAAAACCTAACAAAATACTTAAATAAGCGCTAAAATTGAAGTGACTGAAAACATTTCCACGCAAATTTTCTGCTAACAGCGGAACAGCGCAATGACGTCATGACGTCGCCGACATGCAATTAGATTGTAGAGAGTCATGGTATATTTTGACTTCGCGTTGCTCGATGTAATTATCGGAATGTAAACTACATTAAGTTCCAATGGTTTGCTACTGGGCTTTTCAGTAAACACACCAAGAATGTACATGTGTTTAGCATATCTATAATACTAAATAAACGAAGTAACGCATAAACTGCAAAATTGGTGGCATTTTCAAGCGTAATTTCTATACTAATTCTTTCGCATATTGCTATCATTGATAATTTCGGTTAGCGTGTGTTTTAGTTTCACGTAGATTTAAAGAATTTGGGAATTAAAATCGTCTTTCATTTTAAATTCTCCCAAGTATTTTTCTAGAAACTTCGACTATTGGTCGATTTTTTTTTGTCAACAATGGGTGCGTTCGAGTGAAATTATCGTGTACTCGAATACACGCGGTCCTACTAAAAACAGAAAAGGACTTACCCCACCGAAAAGAACTTTCGGGCACCGAAAAGGACTTTTATTTGCCGTTAAATGTCGTACATAAACATATGTTTTAGAAATTTTAATATCATCATGATAGTAATCAGCGCTTGAATAATAAGTTTGTGAATGTTAGTATCTTCATTCTAAAATTTTACAACAAAAAAACAGCACCGAAAAAGACTCCACTTCTGGTCAGTGAAGAGACGCCATGTACTGAAAAGGACATCGCAAATGCCGAATTTCGGGTTCCGAAAAGGGCATTTTTCACTTAATGTTCTAGAAAATTATGTTTAGAAATAAAATTTTTTTACCCTTTATAGATTTCAAACGTTTTTATAGCATAAAATGGCATTTAAAAAGTCCTTTTCGGTGCCCGAAAGTTCTTTTCGGTCCTTTTCGGTGGCAAAAGTCCTGTTCTGTCTTTAGTAGGACCCGAATACACGTTTTAAATTAATCCGGTCGTTTCGGTTCTGCGTCGTTATATCGGCGCGCTGCTTAGCAAGTCCAAATTTAGCAGGTTCTAATGCAAAAATCCGACCCATGAACGTACGTCATTCCCCATAAATAACGATTTATTTTTGTATTTTTGCTCATATGTCTAAACGGATGAAGAACTAAATGGTGATAGTCCCGACGGCCCTGGCTCGAAACGACCCATTTTCTTCCAGAACGATAGTCAATACGAGTAGCCAATCGAACTCGCCCATTGAAGAATAAAGCTCAACGCACATGGCCTTTCGAAAAGTTGGACGGACACACGGTGCCAAGTGTGTGCGGCTATGGTTACGGTTACGTACCGCTGAGCCACTTAAGTAACGTCGTTTGGATAATTCAAACTGAACTGAACTTTAGAAAAGACAAAAATTAAAAATGTCTAAGGTTAACACACATGCGCCAGGTAAGAAAGGGCATTTTTCCAGCGAAGCAGACAAATCAATTTCAATGATTCAGCCTTTAGTCTTCAGAGGGCTTGAATATTTTCCCCCAAAACGTTCCAGGACCCAATTTTTTCAGAAAAAAAAAATACCCAGGACAGGTCACAAAACCAAGATGGCAAACATTTATTATGGTAAAAAATTTCAAAAATCTTCTCCCCCAGAACCACGCCGGGCCGCGTAGCGCAATCGGTAGGGCACCTGACATAAGTCAGAGGTCCTGGGTTCGAAACCCGGTCTGGCCACATACTTTCGTTTCTCCTTCCGCTGATTCAAGAAGGGCAGTTGTCAGTTACTGGCGAAAGTATGTGCACTTAGTACTGGTTAACCGCTTAAGAGGTCCAAGCCTGCCCAGGAATAGTGTGGTTAGGTTAACTGACCGTCCCAACATGACCTTAGCTGTTTACCGTGGACGTTAAGCATCAAATCAACAAATTCTCCCCCAGAACCACAAATCCTATGATCTTGAAACTTAGCATGTCGCATCAAGGACTCAAAAGCTCAACAAAATTTATATAAATGATGACCCTGGGATGACCTTGATCTGTTTGCGGCAAGGTCAACTTTTGAGTCACTTAGGTTTTTCTGTAAGAAAAAGTGAAAAAAGTTGATTTTTTTAGAAACAATGCAGTCTGCTACCTGAAAGTTTGTAGATGCAGACAACTAATTAGGTAAATGAAGCTTTAGTGAGTATTCATGGTAAAGGTCATATCTTCACCTGGGCCTAAGGCCATTTACATTGAAAAATTAAAACTCACTTTTTTATATAAGCTTGACCATCATGAAATATTTCCGCGCTTGCGCGGGTTCCTTTCTAGTTAATACAAAATGTGAGCATCGAAAAAGATGAACTGATGGAGTTATCACAAAACTCCTGAAACTGACCAAATTGGTTTGGCCGATTTCAGGAGTCTTGTGATAACCAACCATTCTTTAAATTCAAATCAAATTTGCTGCACAAATATGCTTTACAGACATAGAGAGTTGAATAGTATTGTCATAACTGTCATTTCTTTTATACTTTTCAATGAATTATAGAGATTTCTCGGTGAAATCGAAACTGATAATCTCACTGTTTCAAACAGTGAAATTATCACTTTCGATTTCACTGTTTCAGGAATAGGATTTTTGCGAAATAGCCTCAAGTTTACTATTTATGAATTAATGTTATTTCACTAAATCTTATCTCGCTTGACAAAAATTACGTCACGCATGTTTGCACGTCATTACGACTTTAATGATGTCACTTAAAGCGCCAACGTAACATTGTTACTGCACGCGACGTCAGGCCGCCTAAGTCTCCTGTAGGCATTCTTTCTTGGCAATTTTTTTGAGATCTGTTTATCAAAATGATATTTGAAGCTGTTTTTCAGTTGCAAACTTTGTTTACAACCAATATCATACCCATCAAATTTGACGCAAAATGGCTAGAAAAAAAGTTGTGTTTCTGTCGTGATGCCTGACGCTCTTGAATAAACAGAATTATTGCAATTTTCAAGCATAAAAGAAATAGAAAATTTGACTTTTTCAGTGTAAGATGAATTTTTATTTCACTCATGAACACCAAAAGCAGTATTTTCACTCGTGGCTTCGCCACTCGTGAAAATACTGCTTTTGGGGTTCATTCGGTGAAATAAAAATCGATCTTACACTGAAAAAGTCAAATATCCTCTATATCTTGGCTAACTATTTGGTTGGAGTGGAACTGCGATGTGATAAATTGTCTGAAACAATAGCAGATTCGCTAAAACTATGAACTCCTCAGCTATCCAATACAGAATTTGCATGTGACGAAAAACCATCGACATATCACAAAGCTACTATCTTTAACGAAGATGCTCCTCATCGTCAGAAAACCTGTCATTCGGGACACCTGTTAACTGCACCCACTCAGCTTAGCATGCGTACATGCGCAGTTAGATCAGGGGATGTGTGCATGCTGGTCATGTCAAGGGGCAGTTCACCTATACATTAAGATAAATACATGAAGGTATACCGCCAAGATTTTTCGCCATGTTTACAAAAGGGAAAAAACTTTTGCGACTTCCTATTTGCTTTTCCTTCTAAAAACGGAACAAACACTTTCCTTTATGAGTTTACCCCATTTAGATGGAAGGCAAAACCGGAAATGGCAGAGCTGCTTACCCTGAAAGTGTACCTAATCACCTTAATACAGGGTTCTTACGATGAGGTCAAAATATTTTTCGGGAATGGAATAAAAAGATACAGGAATGCTAACAATGTCCGGTTAAAATAAAATTTACGCATTTTTCATTCTTATACAAACATGTTAATATGTTCATTTCATTCATTTATAATGGAGATACCCAAAGCTGAAACCATATCAAAAGGTTATAATTTCATGTTTGTATATCATTTGTGCGAAGATGCGCCCAATATTCCAGGTCGAAAATTGAATGTCCTCAAAGTAAGGCTCTTCTTACATTTGGTACCGTAAATTCTCTATATATTCGAACACCACAAATATTCGGACATAATAATATACCACATCCGCAACTGGCTTTTTTAAGTGTGAATTTGGGAAAAACCAATTCGTCCTATATACTTCAATAGAAAAAAGGGCAAGCAGTGTAGGCCCTGAACAGACCGCTCCTCATGAGGAGTCTGACCAGGGTCGAGACTGTTTGTTTAGAAACCGCTCCTCATAAGGAGTCTGACCAGGGTCGAGACTGTTTGTTTAGAAATCTGAGGATAATTATGATAATAAAAAGAACGTGGTTCATCTAACACGAACTTATTTCAATTCCTATAGACTGACTATGTTGAACGTGTTGTTTGCGGCGCGGTTTAGTGTAGCATGCAGCTACCTACGGTGCTGAGCGGGCTATGTTTCAACATTTCAAAGTGCCCAGTTAAGGATTAATTTGAAAGCACATGCCTCGTAAGCTTAACAAATATCTATATAGTTTTAGGTATTTTAATATCTTAAAAATACTGACGGCGACTGATCTGTAATGTCGGCTGCATTATATGGAATTATTGAAATCAATATGAAAAGTCTCGACCAAAAATCTATTAAAGCTCCGTTCTGAAAATAAGTTCAGCATAAGACAAACATTTTGATATTAGCTAAAATATGTCTCTGTCACCCAGCCTTAACTAACAAGAGGCCATGAGGCCCTGAATCGCTCACCTGAGTATGGTGGCCATGTAGGTCATGTGACCTAGACCGCTTGAACAAATTTTCGTTTCCTCAGCCCTTGGAGGCTGTGTATAAGATTTGGTAAACATTAGCCCAGTGGCTTTTGAGGAGATGTCTGAAATTGTCAAAATATGAGAGACCATCTTCCATGTACTAATTAAGACGACTGTATATACCAATTTCTAGGCCAAAATCTTCTAAACTTGCCGCGTAATCTTATGTTCTAGCACTTTCCCATACTTGACCTTGTCTAAAAAAGATCAAGGTGAGCCAAAGGTCATCATTTGAACAATCTTGATAGTACTCAAGTACCTGATGCCATATACACCAAGTTTCAAGGCCATCGATCATTTGGTTGTGGAGAAGAAGATTTGTGAAGGTTTTTACCATATATGGGCATGGCGGCCACGTTGGTCATGTGACCTGGACCGTTTGAACAAATTTTCGTTCCCTCAGCCCCTAGAGGCTCTATATGAAATTTGGTTACAATTGGCTCAGTGGCTTTTGAGGAGATGTGCGAAATTATTAAAATATGAGAGACCAGGGTCAAAGGTCAAAGAATGACCTTGACCTCTTGTATGCAAAGATTTTCATGTACTCATTAAGATGACTGTATATACCAATTTTCAGGTCAAAATCTTCAACAGTTTCCATGAAAACTTATGTTTTATCATTTCCCCATATAAAAGTTGCAGAAAGCAATTTGACCTTACCGTAAAAAAGTCAAGGTCACATCAAGGTCATAATTTGAACAATCTTGGTAGTACTCGTGTACCCAATTCTATATACCAAGTTTCAAGGCCATCGGCCTATTGGTTCTGGAGAAGAAGATTTTTAAAGGTTTTTACCATATATTGGCATGGAGGCTATGTTGGTCATGTGACTAGGACCGTCTGATCAAATTTTCATTTCCCGCGCCCCTAGAGGCTCTATATGAAATTTGGTTACAATTGGCCCAGTAGCTTGGGAGAAGATGTGTGAAATTGTCAAAATATGAGAGACCAGGATAAAATGTCAAAGAATGACCTTGACCTCTTGTACGCATAAATTTTCATGTACTCATTAAGATGACTGTCTATATCAATTTTCAGGTCAAAATCTTCAACAGTTTCCAAGAAATCTTATGTTTTAACATTTTTCCGTTTAAAAGCTACAGAAAGCAATTTGACCTTACCGTAAAAAAGGTCAAGGTCACACCAAGGTCATAATTTGAACAATCTTGGTAGTCCTTGCCTACCCGATGCTACATATCAAGATTCAAGGCCATCGGCCTATTGGTTCAGTTCAGTTCAATTCTCTTATCGACGCTACCCAAGTGGCTCAACGGTACGTAACCATAGTTGCACACACTTGGCGCCGTGTGGCCTATGGGTTCTGGAGAAGAAGATTTTTAAATGTTTTCTTCATATACGGGCGTGGCGGCCATGTTTGTCATGTGACCAGGACCGTTTAAACAACTTTTCGTTCATCCACCCCTAGAGGCTCTACATGAAATTTGGTTACTATCGGCCCAGCGGTTACAGAGGAGAAGTCGTTTGAAAATGTTGACGGACGGACGAGGGAGCCTTACCATCCTATAAGCTCCCCGGGAGCCGCTGGATCTAGTGAGCTAATATGCTTCAAAACTGACAGAAAACGGTACGGTATCGTGCAGCCATGGCCACGGTATTGGGAGGAAAATCAGCACTATCATATCAACATAGACGCATGATAAGTTTTGTATATGGTTGTAGTTTTGCGGCGTCTGATCTTGGTCTGCACTGTTTGACTATGTCCCATTTTTGGGATGCAAGGCACTAATGGGTTAAAGAAAAGAATTACATTACAACGTTACGTTACGCAACTACTAATAATAACACAGAATAAACATAATTTTACCCGACCTTTATTATAGCCTGAGCAATTACACATTTCCACGTGATGACGAGACATTCATTACAAAATGTTCTTATTGTATCAAGTTTGATCTCTCATTTTTATTTAATATTATTTTAAAATTTATAATCTTATTTTGATCCAGTTTCATCAATTTCATTTTAATTAAATTTAAATATTACTCAGTGTCAATTTAATCAATGTGTGAATATACACTATTACTGACACGGCACGCGTATAACTGTGTGGCAATATTTAATTGAGTCGCGACACGAAAAAAGTCAAGAAAGTGGCATGTGCGCCTAGCAATGACTAAGATCAGCCTAGGCGTTCGCCAAGTCTGATCAAAGTCTTTGCTGGTGGCATGGAGATAGCTTAGCTACCATTAAAGTACACAGCGAAGACTCTGATCAGACTTGCCATATGCCCAGGCTGATCCGAGTCTTCAAGTAGTACTTATGACACTTTGTGGGTTTTGTCGTATCGCGGTTCGACTGGATTAACCAAACGTAAAATGCTGCGACTCGCCAAAACTAACAAGGTGGCATGTGCACTTCGCGTAGATTCAGCAGTCCGAGCAGAGTCTAAAGGGAGCTGAAAGTCTAAGTCCTCTCCATGCTGACTGCGAAGACTAAGATCAGCCTGGACATCCGCCCTGGACATGCGCTTACAATATAGCATAGGTCTTAACTATCCCTTTGCGGACAGCGAAGACTGGTTAGATTGGGTGGATGCCGAGGCTGATCTGAGTCTTTGCTGGGCGTACATTCGGCTGTGTTCGTTTTGTCGTATCGTGGAAAAAATCTGTTGTCTTTAACGATAAAATAAATGCATAATGTTTACTCACTCATTAAATTCTAGGTTTTTATCAACATGAAATTTTAACTAAACTTATTTTCACAAGACTTTTTTTTATTATTATTATTTTTGAGTCAAAATTTTGTGCAATCAATCATATTTTTGCTTGATTGTTCTAACAAAACCCTCAGTTATACAATCGTGTGACATACAATTCATTTATTTATTTATTTATTTATTGTTCTGGATAATGTTGAACTTAAATTCCATGTTTGAATCAAACATACATTGTGTCTTATATACTGTTTAAGAGAGAGAGAGAGCGAATTTAGTCGCGTAAAATTTTGATTATCATTGCATTATGAGACTGAATGGCATGCACTGTTAGTAAATATAACCAATATCGCTAATTGGCTACCAAAATCATTTTGGATTTCTGGAGCATGACAATTCCTTTTAAGAACCAAACATCTTTGAATAATAATAATAATAATAAAATAATGATTATTATTATTATTATAAAATATCATTATCATGTGTTCTGACAGCATAATGCAAAGGAAATCCAAAAGGTTTAATTACAATACCATGATTATTTTATGCATGAGTCTGACTATTCTAAGAGACTCATGAAATGTATTCAATATTCAATTAAAGTCATAAAGATCGATATTTTATCATGATTGAGATAAGAATATTAGCCTGAGGAAATACCTTGACACCTGCGATTATCGCATACTGTCGTTAAAATTCGGAGATCAACCGAAAGATCTCTGGAGATCTACCTGTCCAAGATGAAACTCAATAACCTAGCTGACGAAGTACGAATATTCTGCCAGATGTACTGAACTACTGATCGGTCATCCTGAAAGTGACGTCTCACGTTTCGACGTAACTCAAATGCAGCAGGCAATTATTTGACCGTCACCCTGTCATGTGCTGTGTGATGTCAGACGTTACTGGAGCTTCCGCTGCTATAATGGAAAAACGGTTTTGCACTGGTTTGGTCAAAACAACTATTCCATTCCTTCTCACCTATTGCCGGTGTTGTGGACCCGATGCACTATCGTCCTCGGCCAGGTGGTTTCAGGAGATAGTGCCTCGGGTCTGACAAAGCACCTCCGGCGATAGTTTTGAAATTATTATTTCGTCACGACGTAATTCATGTTTTCATTGACGGTTGATTCAACGTTGCGTGCTGGTCAATACTTTGCATTAGGCCTATGAACCGGTTGACAATGTTACTTTACCACGACGTAATCGGTATTTTCATGACGGTAACGTCGCGGCAACCTTAAGGTGGAATAGGACAAAACTAAAATTTTCAGTTTTCTGGGCAAACAATATATCATCATAAACTTCAATTATTTGTGACTCACGAAATGACTTTCTTTTGAACGTGAAATAAACAATTTCTATTTCAATGACGTCGTGAAAAATGTGATGATCTGACGTTTTTTACGCAAAATTTATAGCCCTCAGATATCCGCTTTCATCGACATTGCTCTGCAGTCCGTTGAGGTATTGAAATAAATTCCATACCAAATTACGTGCCATCAAGAGTTCCATAAAGCTGTGCTATACTTTCTGCGCAATCTCTACGCATTACGAGTAAATTGACGCAAACATTAATTTTATTAACCTGTTGAAATTTCGCTTTTTTCACGTAAAATTTGAAATAGAGAAAAAAATGTCTCCGAAAATATATCTCAAATTTTGATATGTTTTAATGAAATGTTAAGTTGGAATATTAATGAAAGAATATTAAAATTTTACCGTGTAAATATTTCTCAAAGTGATTTTTCAAACCATACCCCGTGTTCAAATAACGTCAATTTTTCAACGTCAAACTAGATTGGGCGCTAAGAGCGGTTTCAGACATATCTTTTAATTCCGATAAAGCAATGTCGAGTTATTCTGGAAAACCTATGAAAATGAAAAACGAAAAAATTCGAAGAAATATCCCATTCCGTTTTCTAGACAGAAGAGTTTAAACAGGTCAGGGGTTCATTTTCCAGGTTTTGCCGTTTTCGGAAGTAATTGACGTCGCCAAATATGCAGTTCGCAAGAGTTCAATTAACGGGACGTCACGTTACGCAAAATAAATATCATGGCAAAAATGAACCCCTGATGCACTAAAACCTTCCTCCTGGAAGACGGAATAAGATATTAATTCAGTTTTTTCGTTTTTCGTGCAGTTATGTTCTCTAGAAGAGATCATAAATGTTTTACTAGAAACAAAACGTTAACTGGAAAAAATTCTAAGGAATGATCTCTCTTTGACGTTGAAGGAAACGACATATTCGGAACAGGGGTAATAGTTAAACAAATATACTTTGTGAAAAATTTGCACGATGAAAACTTAAAATTATTTAAAAAATTACATGTCAGCATATTTCATCAAACCATATCAAAATTTCAGATATATTTTTTCGGAGACGTTTTTTCTCTATTTAAGCGTTTATGTAAAATCAAGCAATATTCGATAGCTAATGAAAGGTCGTATTTACCTAAATCAACACAAAATGCGGAAATAATTGGAAGAAGTAATAACATATCTTTAAAGGCATCTTAATGGCTCGCACTTTGGTATGAAATTTAGTGCCATAACTTTACGGACAACAAAACAAATGCGAAAATCATACATAAACGAGCGCTATTTATTTTGCGTAAAAACACGTCAAACCTTCACATTTTCATGACGTCATAGATAAAAAAAACTATTTGTATCACACTTAAAAGAAAGTCATTTTGTAATTTAGAAAGTGCTGAGCTTCTTGATCGTTGTTCTTTAGAACTGAAATTATGGGTTTTGTCCTATTCCACCTTAATGCTGATGATGTTACGTCGCGACACAATTTTACTGTTATTTCCGTGATTACGCAGCTTTGTGTCGGTCAGTATCTAGTA